>CAUYON010006397.1:0-36038 GCA_963573935.1 Arctocebus calabarensis | reverse complement strand
CAAGCTGTCACCCTGGATAGAGTGCTGTGGCATCACAGCTCACAGCAACCTCCAATTCCTGGGCTCAAGCGAGTCTCTTGCCTCAGCCTCCCAAGTAGCTGGGACTACAGGCGCCCGCCACAACGCCCGGCCATTTTTTTTTTTTTTTTGGTTGCAGCCAGTATTGTTGTTTGGCGGCCCGGGGTGGATTCGAACCTGCCAGCTCAGGTGTACATGGCTGGCACCTTAGCCTGCTGAGCCACAGGATGCTGGATTTTATCGAATGCTTTTTCTGCATCTATTGAGAGGATCGTATGATCTTTGTTTTTGCTTCTGTTACTATGGTGGATAATGTTTATGGACTTGTGCATGTTAAACCAGCCTTGCATCCCTGGGATGAAACCTACTTGATCATGATGTATGACTTTTTAAATGATGAGCTGTAATCTATTGGCTAGGATTTTGTTGAGAGTTTTTGCATGAGTGAAATTGGTCTGAAATTCTCCTTTTAGTTGGGTCTTTTCCTGGTTTTGGTATCAGGGTGATGTGTGCTTCATAGAATGTGTTGGGGAAGATTCCTTCCTCCTCAATTTTTTGGAATAATTTTGGTAGTATGGGAATAAGCTCTTCCTTGAAGGTTTGATAGAATTCTAGTGTGAAGCCATCCATACCAGGGCATTTTTTGGTTGGAAGATTTTTTATTGTTTCTATAATCTCAGTGCTTGAAATTGGTCTGTTCAGGAGTTCTATTTCTTCCAGGCTAAGTCTAGGGAGAGGGTGTGATTCCAAATGATCCATTTCCATCACATTGTCAAATTTCTGGACATAGAGTTTCTAGTAGTATTCAGAGATGATCTTTTGTATTTCTGTGGCATCGGTTGTAATTTCCCCTTTATCATTTCTGATTGAGGTTACTAAAGATTTTACTTTTCTATTTCTAGTTAGTCTGATCAAAGCTTTGTCTATTTTATTTATTTATTAAAAAAACCAACTCATTGTTTCATTGATTTTCTGAATGATTCTTTTGTTTCCAATTTCATGATCTCTGATTTAATTTTGGATATTTCTTTTCTTCTGCTGGGTTTAGGCTTAGATTGTTCTTCTTTTTCCAATTCCATAGGGCGGCTTGTGAGTTTGCTGATGCACTCTCTTTCTGTTTTTCGAATGTAGGCATCTAAAGTGATAAATTTTGCTCTTAGAACTGCTTTTGCAGTATCCCACAGGTTTTGGTACCTTGTGCCTTTGTTGTTGTTATGCTCAAGGACGTTAATGATTTCCTGTTTTATTTCTTCCTGCACCCAACTGTCATTCAACAGAAGGTTGTTTAGTTTCCATGCCTTTGTGTGGGGTTGAACGTTTTTGTTAGAGTTGAGTACCACCTTTAGTGCCTTGTGGTCTGAGAAGATACAAGGTAAAATTTCAATTCTTTTGATTCTGTTGGTTTGTTTTGTGTCCTAGGATATGATCAATTTTGGAGAATGTTCCATGGGCTGATGAGAAGATTGTATATTCTTTATCTGTGGCATGGAGAGTTCTATATGCGTCTATCAAGCACAGTTGTTCTAGGGTCTCATTTAAGTCCCTTATATCTTTGTTTACTTTCTGTTTAGAGGATTTGTCCAGCTCTGTAAGAGGAGGGGTATTATTATGGTATTATAGGATATCATATTGCTCAGACTGAGTAAGGTCTGTTTCAAGAATCTGGGAGCATTTAAGTTGGGTGCATAAATATTTAAAATTGAAACATCTTCTTGTTGCATTTTTCCATTGAGCAACATAAAGTGACCATCTTTGTCTTTTTGACTTTAGTTGCTTCAAATCCACATGTATCTGAAAATAAAATTGCAACTCCTCTTTTCTTCTGAATTCCGTTTGCCTGAAATATTGTCTTCCGACCCTTAACTAGGAGTTTTAATTTGTCTTTTGAGGCTAGGTGTGTTTCCTGCAGACAGCAAATGGATGGCTTGTGTTTTTTAATCCAGTCAGGCAATCTATGCCTCTTTAGTGGGGAATTCAAGCCATTAACACTTATTGAGATAATTGATAAGTGTGCTAGTATTCTATTCATCTTATTTTGTGAGAGTCCATTGCTTAGTTTTATCTTTTGCATCAGTGTAGAAGTTAGGCTCTGACCTTTAATTTCTGAGTTCTTATTTTGCTGTTCATCCATTGTGATGGTCAGTGTGTAGAACAGGTTGAAGTATTTCCTGTAGAGCTGGTCTTGTTGTGGTGAATTTCCTCAATGTTTGTATATCAGTAAATGATTTGATTTCTTCATCAATTTTAAAGCTTAGCTTTGCAGGATATAGAATTCTGGGCTGGAGATTGTTCTGTTTAAGTAGATTAAAGGTAAATGACCATTGTCTTCTTGCTTGGAAAGTTTCATTAGAGAAGTCTGCCGTCACCCTGTTAGATTTGCCCCTGTAGGTCAACTGGTGCTTACTCCTGGCAGCTTGAAGAATTTTTTCTTTTGTCTTGACTTTGGACAGGTTCATCACAATGTGTCTTGGAGAAGGTTGGTTAGAGCTGAGGTGACCTAGGGTCCAATATCACTCTGAAAGGAGAGTGCTAGAATCTTTGGTGATATTTGGGAAATTTTCATTTATAATATTCTCTATTCTTTAATGTAATATAATAATATTATAAATTTTCATTTATAATATTCTAATTGTATGGCTTCCATTCCCCTGGGGCATTCTTCTTCCCCTTCTGGGATACCTATAACTTGTATGTTTGAATGCTTCATAGAGTCCCATAATTCTGTCAGCGAACATTCTACTTTCTTTCTCTTCTTTTCTGCCTCTTTAACTATCTGAGTTATCTCAAGAGCTTTGTCCTCTACCTCTGAGATTCTTTCTTCTGCATGTCTAATCTGTTGTTGATACTTTTTACTGCATCTTTACGTTCCCTAATTAACTGCTTCATTTCCCTCAGCTCTGTTATATCCTTTTTATATTCTTCATAGCATTCATCTCTTAATTGATTCTTTTTTGGGATTTCCTTTTCCACTTTATCAGCAGTTTCCTTCATTGTTTCCTTCATTTCCTTGATTGTTTTCATCATCTGTATTCTAAATTCTCTTTCTGTCAATTCTAACATTTCCTTATAGGTGGAATCCTCCGCAGTAGCTACCATGCAGTCCCTTGCGGGGGTGGGGGGGTTGCTCTGGCCTGGTTTTTCATGATGCCAGTTGTTTTCTGCTGATTTTTCCTCATGAGTGATTTCTTTTATCTGTTTCCTTGCCCTAATTTTCCTTTCACTTCCTCCTGCTCTTTAAGTTGCCATGCCTCTGGACTAGGGTTTCGATGGGTCCTTTTGGTATAGGACCAGAAGGATGAGAAGATTGAAGAGCAAGAAGGGGGAAAGAAAAGAAAAGAGAAAAGAGAGGGGGTGGGTAGAAGCAAGTATTGACAAAAGAAAGAGAGGCACAGAAAGAAGGGGATGGGGCTTGGCGCCTGTGACTCAATGGGCTAAAGCGCCAGCCACATAAACCTGAGCTGGCGGGTTTGAATCCAGTCTGGGCCCGCCAAACAACAATGATGGCTGCAACCAAAAAATGGCCAGGCGTTGTGGTGGGTGCCCGTAGTCCCAGCTACTTGGGAGGCAGAGGCAAGAGATTCGCTTGAGCCCAGGAATTGGAGGTTGCTGTGAGCTGTGATGTCACAAGCACTCCATCCAGGGTGACAGCTTGAGGCTCCGTCTCAAAAAAAAAAAAAGAGGGGGATGGGAGCAACTTAGGTGTACAGTAGGGTACTTTGACCCAACCTTAAGAACCTCCAATCTCTGGGGGTGCTGAGGTAAGTGGTTAGCAGCTCTTTGCCAGCCCATTTGGACACAGTACCCCACCTCTGCCAAGTGGAGAGGAAAGACAAAAATGCAATAAATCAAATCAAAACAAGCAAACTGAAAACTCTACGGGATAAAATTTGGGAAGAGACCAATTAATAAGGGTAGAAACACTAGCAAAACTGAAGTTCTAATTGCTGAAAAAGGCAAAAACGGAAAATTGTATTTAAACTAGAAAAATGAAGAAATAAAAGAAAGAAAAAAGAAAAGAAAAATCTTTAAGGAAAATTTTGAAATCAAAAACAAAACAACAATGACAAAAACAAACAAAAAATCCAAAACAACACAAAACAAAACAAAACCAAGAACAAAGCTGTAAATATATCTTGCTGAATATTGTCTGGGCAAGAGGTGATCTTCTGAGGTATGATATGTTAATTGCAATGTTGATACAGCTGTACAAAATGGAGACTGGAGGCTTCTAATGAGTTCTCAAGCCCCACAGGGTGGAGAGCCTAAATCCTCCTCAGCCTGCTTAGAAGTCACTTTAAATTGCTAACTTGGGCTAAGCAGAAGCTTTCCCAGGAAGGTGCTTGTTGCTGAGATCACTCCTTAAGTGGCTATCCACTTACCCAGTGTACCAAAACCCATCTCACCCTATGCCCCTGAGGGCTAAGGTTGCAAGGCCTCTTAGTCCCCACCTTTACGCTGCTCAGTCATTAGATTACTCGCTCCCACCTGATGCTTGTTCTGCAACCCTGAGGGTGGAGCTTGCCAGGACAGTTCTCCCACAATGGCTCCACACAGCCCATAACCAAACACTGGTAGCTCTGTCTGGCTTGCTGGCTCAGTCTGGGACCCTAGACAACACTCAAAGACCTCCACACTCTTGCCCAAGTTCTCCAAGGTATTTCAACTGAGTGCCAAGTCCAGAAAAAACCCAAACAGCTCACAGGTAAGGGCTTTCCAGTTTGCAATCTCACTGCTGCTGTGCCTACAGCTGCCAACAGGATTAGACTGAATGAACACATGCAACCACTTGCCAGTTCTCCACTGCTTTTGCCTTTCTCAGGGGTTCCAGAAGTCTCACACTGTCTCCCTGTGTCCCCAAAGGGATGTTTCTGGGCAGATCCCACCAGCCAGAGATGCCTGAAGTCTTTGCTCTCCCTTTGTCATTAGTATTATTATTATTATTTTTGAGGCAGTCTTCCTCTGTTGCCTGGGCTAGAGTGTGGTGATGTCACCATAACTTACTGCAACATCAAACTCCTGGTTCAAGCCGTCTTCATGCCTCAGCTTCCTGAGTAGGTGTGACTACAAGTGTAGACCAACACGGTCAGCTAATTTTCTTCTTTTTCTTCTTTTTTCTTTCTTTTCTCTGTGTTTTGTTCATTTGGAGTTTTTGGTTTTTTTGTTTTTTTTTTTGTAGAGGCTTGGGTCTTACTATGGTGTTCAAGCAGGTATGCAAGTCTTGGCCTCACGTGAACCTCCTGTTTTGGCCTCCCAATGTGCAAGGATTATAGTCATCAGCCACCAAGCTCAGCTTCACATGTACCTTTTTTTTAGTTTCTTTCTGAAAGCAGGTGATGACATGTACATTTTTTTCCCAATCTGCATAAAATTTTCTTAGATAGAATACATAACAAGTCAGGCACTTCAAAAGAATACAAAGTCATTAAACTTGTAAATATAGTAATAAAACTATATTTGAATTTTTTGAAGTACAGTAAAATATAAAGAAATTAAAATAACAAACAGAGCCTTGGTGAATCTTTTGTCACCCAGCAATTAATCAGTCCAATATTTGTGCAGTTGGGAGTTCTAAAGCAAAAGGAATCTATGAAGATAGACAAAAAGGATGAAATAATGGCTGAAAATGTTCATAATTTGATTAAAGTTATAAATATATAATTAAAATACCCTTGATAAATCCCAAGCTGGGTAAGACAAACAACAAACAAATAAAAAACACATCAGGGGGCTGGGAGCATTGGCTCACACTTGTAATCCTAGCTCCCAAGGCACATGGATCACTTGAGCTCACAAGTTCAAGACCAGCCTAAGCAACATCCAGACTCCATCTCTAAAACATGGCAGGGCATTGTAGCAGGTGCCTATAGTCCCAGCTACAACGGAAGCTGAGGTAAGACAATTGCTTGAGCCCAAGAGTTTGAGGTTACTGTGAGCTATGATGGCACAGCACTCTACCCAGTTTTTAAATTTTCACATTAATACAAATGATTAGGTTACTTTGCATTTCTTAGGTAAAGTTCAAGTTGTAGTTAAGCCTTTCACCCAGGGGGTGTGCTGTATACCCTTACTTTGTGCATCTTAGGTGAGAGCATAGCTACTTCCCCTTTCTCCTTTCTCTCCTGCCCCCACACCCCCATTTGAATTCAGTGGTGTTTTTCTCTCATGTGGGCATGTAGTTGTTTATCTATTGGTTTCACATTAGTATTGGTTACATTAAAAACTTGCTTTTCCATTCTTGTAATACCTTACTAAGAAAAATATGCTTCAATTCCATCCACATAAATGCAAAAGATTTGTAAAATCTCCAGCTTTCTTATGGCTGAATAGTTTTAGATGTGCCACAGTTTATTAATCCACTCATGAGTCAATGGGCATTTGGGTTGATTTCACATCTTAGTGATTGTAAACTGAGCTGCAGTAAACATTCTATTGCAAATATACTTAAGGCAAAATGATTTTTTTTCTTCTGAGTAGACAACTAGTAATGGGATTGCTAGCTAAACGGTATACTTTTAGCTCTGTGCTGGGCTTAGGTGATTCTGTTGCCTTAGCCTCCCATGTAAATGGGACTATAGGTACCCATCACTATGCCTGGCTATTTTTTGTTGCAGTTTGGCCAGGGCTAGGTTTGAGTCCACCATCCTTGGTACATGGGGCTGGCACCCTACTCACTGAGCCACAGGCGCTGCCCTCAAAGTAGTTTTGACCTGCATTTCTCTGATAATTAGGGACAATGAACATTTCTTCATGTGTTTTATTGAGCTGGTTAGCCTCATGCAGTTGACTATAACTGGACCTGCATCTCTTACCACTTAATCAAAATTGGCTCTCTGGATAAAATATTTAAATTAAAAACACAAAACAATAACAATTCCAGAAGAAAGTGTGGGACAAACTCTTGACAAAATCAGCCTGGGAAAAGAGTTATGAAGAAGACCCCCTGGGCAATTGCAGCAACAACAAAAATAAGTAAATGGGATATGATTAAGCTAAAAGGCTTCTGCAGAGCCAAGAGTACAACAACTAAAGCAAATAGAAACCCTTCAGAATGGGAAAGATGTTTTCATGCTATCAATCTAACAAAGGGCTGATAACTAGAATCTACACAGAACTCAAACTAGTCAACAGGAAAAGAGCAAATAATTCCATTTATAAGTGGGCAAGAGACACATACCTATATTTTTTTGATCCCTAGCCCTGTCTTGAATAAAATGAGATCACTGGTCTGACTACTTTAGTATATCTTTGATATACCTCACCTTTCAGTGATGATGTTATGAAAGACTGCTGATGTCTTTTATTTTGGGTCAGTGGTAAAGGATATCTATACATGATACATAAAAGGATATATACACATATATATACAGAGAGAAAGAGAGAAAAAACAATATACAGAATATATGTACAGATAAACTTTGCATTTTTTGCTCCTCATTTTATTTCACTTTGCAGATATTATGGTTTTTACAGATTGAAGCTTTCTGGCAACCCTGTGTTGAATAAGACACTTGATGCTATTTTTTCGATAGCATGAGCTCACTTGGGGTCCCTGTGTCACTTCCTGGTAATTATCATACTATTACAAGATTTATTATTATATCTATTATGATAATTGTTAATCAGTGATCTTTATGACCACTATTATAATTGTGTCGGAGTGCTGTGAACCACACCCATATAAGATGATGAACTTAATTAATGTTATTTCACTGACCAGCTGTTCCCTTATTTCTCCATTTCTCCTTGAGAATCTCTATTTCCTGAGGTACAATATTAAAATTAGGCCATTTAAGGAGCCTCTAAGTGTTCAAGTGAAACAAAGAGTCCCACATCTCTGACTTTAAGCCAAAAGCTAGAAATGATTGTGAGGAAGGCATGTCAGAAGCTAACATAGGCAAAAATGGAGGCCTCTTGTGCCAGTCAACTAATTTGTGAATACAAAAGAAGTTTTTCAAAGAAATTAAAAGCACTCCTCCAGTGAATATATAAATGATAAGAAATAAAATGGCCAGACTGCCTAAGTGAAAAAAATTTTAACCAAGTGGGTAGATGATCGAATGAGCCACAACTTTTTCTTAAGCCAAAGTTAAATCCAAGACAAAATCCTAACTCTAATTCTATTAAGGTTGAAAGGGGTGAGGAAACTTCAGAAGAGAAGCTTGGAACTAGCAGAGATTGGTTCATGAGGTTTAAGAGGAGAAGCTCTCTCCATAACATAGAAGTACAAAGTGAAACAGCCACTGTAGAAGTGGCAAGTTATCCAGAAAATATAGCTAGGATAATTGATGAAGGTGGCTACACTAAAAAAGAGACTTTCAATGTAAATGAAATGGCCTTTTACTGAACGAGGATGCCATCTAGAACATTCCTAGCCAGAGATGAGATATCAATGTCTGGCTTCTAAACTTCAAAGAATAGGCTAGAACTTCGTTAGGACCTCATGTAGCTGGTGACTTTATGTTGAAGCCAAGGCTTCTTGACCATTCTAAAATCCTAGTGCCCTTAAGAATTATGCCAAGTCTATTCTGTCTTGCTTTCTAAATGGAAGACAAAGCCCGTATGGCAGCACCTTTTTTTCTAACAGAATGGTTTATTAAACATTTTAAGCCCACTCTTAAAACTTACTGCTCACATGGGGGAAAAAAGATTCCTTTCAAAGTATCTCCCATTGTCAATGCATCTGGTCCCCAATGGCTCCAAAAGAGATGTTTTGTTTCTCATCAAAAGAGAACAAGGAGATTCATGTTGCTCTTCTGCCTGCTAACACATGCTCCATTATGTAGTCTATAGATCAAAAACTAATTTTGACTTTTAAGAAATACATTTTATAGGGCTATAACTGTCAAAGGTAGTGAATCCTCTTATGAATCAGGGCAAAGTAAAATGAAAATTGACTTTGAAACTTTTAAAATTTATTCTATTTGAAAACTGAAGATCTGTTGTACAATTCACCATTGTAGATGCCATTAAGGATGTTGGTGATACATAGGAGGAGGTTAAATATCAACACAAAGAGGAGTTTGGAAGAAATTAATTCTAATCCTCACGTAGGACTCTGGAGGATTCAAGATTTCCATGGAGGAAGTCACTGCACATGTGGTAGAAATAATGAGAGAACATAATTATATGTGGAGCCTAAAGATATTTCTTAATTGCTGCATTTCCATGATAAAACTTGAGCACGTCAAGAGTTGCTTCTTATGGATGAGCCAAGAAAGTGTTTTCTTGAGATGAAATCTACTCTTGGTGAAGATGCTATGGACAGTTTTGAAAAGACAATAAAGGACATAGGATTTTTCCTAAACTTTGCTGACAATACAGCAGCAGGGCCTGAGGGGACTGACTCTAATTTTGATAGAGGGTCTACTGTGGACAAAGTGCAATCAAATGGCATCACATGCTATAGAGAAATCTTTTGTGAAAAGAAGAGTCAATTGATGCATCATACTTCATTGTTGTCTTATTTTTAAGAGGTCATCATGGCCACCCCAATCTTCAGCAAACACCACCCTGATCAGCCAACAACTATTAACATCAAGGAAATGTCCTCTACCAGCAAAAAATTTATAACTCACAGAATTGTCAGCTGATTCTAAACATTTTTTAGCAATAAAGTACTTTTTGTTTTTGAGACAGAGTGTTACTCTGTGGCCCCAGGCTAGAGTGCTATGGTATCAGCTCATAGTAACCTCAAACTCCTGGGTTCCAGCAATCCTCTTGCCTCAGCCTCCCTATGTAGCTGGGACAATAGGGGTACACCATCATGTCCAGAGATGGGGTCTTGCTCTCACTTAGGCTGTTCTTGAACTCCTGAACTCAAGAATCTACCTACTTCAGCCACCCAGAGTGGTAGGATTACAGTCAAGAGCCACCACACTAAGCCTATAAAATACTTTAAATTAAAGTACAGACATTATTTCCTTAGATATAATTCTATTGTCTCAAAATCCTATTGTACTCTTAATAAATTGCTAAATTATTTAAATATAATTTTTGTATGCCCAGGGAAACAGAAAGTTTTGTGTGACTCTATTAATATTTACTTTACAATATTTACTTTATTGCATTAACTCTGGAATTGAACCTACAATATCTTTGAGATATTCCTGTATCTCTATCCTTCGTATATTCTTTATACATCCTTTTA
Source organism: Arctocebus calabarensis (assembly GCA_963573935.1). Taxonomy (NCBI): domain Eukaryota; kingdom Metazoa; phylum Chordata; class Mammalia; order Primates; family Lorisidae; genus Arctocebus; species Arctocebus calabarensis. The sequence goes on along the minus strand of CAUYON010006397.1, from coordinate 25,873 downwards.
CCTTATACACACACATACACAGAAGGAGAGAATAAGAAGAAGAGAGGCAAAGTCAGTGTTGAAATTATCCTTGAGAAAAGAGCTTTCTGGTCAATGATTCTAAAATTCTTTCTAAAAAGATAGATCTTCTAACAAATTAAGTTATGTTTCTTATATTCTTTAGATTCAGAGAAATATGTTGTTTAGATAAATGGGTCACATCACTGTTTTACGTAGCAAACATCTAATGATATATTTTTGCATGTGTTTGTGGTTAAAGTATGTCAGAATGACTTGCCAGACTTGAAAATGATAATGAACAAGTTGGCTGTGACAGGTGAGATAAGTAAGTCACTTTGAAGTCTCAAAGTACCCTGTGATGGATCTCTTTGAGACAACAGGGTTTGTGCTGAGGCAAGAGGCCCAAAGAAAAACTATGGAAAGATATCAACGTGTGCATGTGGGGGAGGGCACACAGAATTTACTACTGCTGAATTTGTAGATAAATACTATGTTGAAAAAAACTTCCACCTTTTCAGAAGTAAATGTTCTCTTAGCTTGAACATTTGAAAAAGGTCTGCAAAAAGGAGAAATTTTAATGAAAGTTTCTTTCTTAACAAAGGAATGCAAAATGCTACTTATGCTTAAATACTTTTCCCATGATGGACCATCAACGAACAGTTCATTAAATTGTATGTCTGAATATTAACTGAACAGTTGTGTATGGGAGCTGCCCAGGAGGACAAATTTTAGACAGATTGAGAAAGGGAACCATTTCTTTCCTCTTTCCTACTCCAAACAAAATTAAGTAGGTTTTGTTTTATTTTGTTTCCTATTGAAATTAAAAAACCTCATTGCATGGATCTAGGAGGCATTTGTAGTAGTTCCTGTGAGAAATGTTGGTGTTTCAGCCCAGGGGGATAATCTTGGATTTGGAGTTGAAGCTGGAACTGATCTTAGCTTTGGCATCCAATATTCGCTTAACACTCAGCAATTCAACTTTAAACCTATTTATGCTTTAGCTGCTTCAAATGTAAACTGGCAATAATTCTACCTATGGTATCTATTGGGAGTTGTATTATAACAAACTGATAATACAAGTAAAACAACATATGTAAGTAAAGTGCTTTGAAAATCATCCAAAGTTCACTGTTTGATTCACAAGTATTCTAGATAATAAAAAGAACCTCCTGAAATGGAAGGTGAAATGTTTAGTTATCAGTAAAAAACATTTTTAAATACACTTTGAAGAATGTTCTTTTAAAGTTATATTTGAAAAGACATTTGTGTTTAGGTTAAATTCATAATGTGTGTTAGAGGAAATCTGTGATGAATTTTATTTTTACTTCTTTTTGCAGTGGGAAGATACAGGACATATATTAAACATGACATTTAATGTCAGTATTTATAATGTGAAAGGATCTGAAAATAATAAAGCAAAACACATTTCCACTGTCACTATGTTGCCAAATGGCCCATGTGCTCCATTGAAGGTAATCTCATTTACCTTGGAATATTGATTTAATTAGAAGATTAAGACTTTAAAAAAATGGCATTTGTCTAAGACTAATAGTCATATATTAATGTGGTCTTTCCACCTGTTAAAGTGTGGAAAACTAATAAAGTATGCATGTTCAAATTCTACAAGTATTTTATTAAATACCTTATACATGTGGAATCACTATTAAATTCTAGAAACATTTTACTTAAGCTCCTTCTCTATGTGAGCATAAGATTTCATACTACCATACAGATTTACAGAGTATAATTGGTTTCTTTTTAATTAGTAATATTTAAATTTCCATTGCAGTTATAAAAAAGTACTTTGAAGACTAATTGATTCATCTTTATAGATTATGAACATAGTATAAGTAATTTATGAGGAACATGTTTAGACTGTGTGAGAGAAAGGCTTAGGAAGTACTTTAGAACTCAATACTGTAAGTGTTAAAGGTACTGAGTTCCATCTCACCTGCCCATGGCTATGCCAAAAGCACCCATGAATTTGGTCATCCTGAATTGAAAATCTCAGGGATGAAAAGATCTTACAGGTCAATGTGCTCTTTTAAGGGCTTATTCTAGTAATGCTTTCATTTGTTTCTTATTAGTCAATTCTTAGAAATTATCCAAATTTATGAGGTTTTCTTTATTGTGAGAAATTGGTCTAAACTCCTATTGGAATTCTCAAATTTTAAAAAGCATTTACAAATAAGCATATGTAATTTTAATTCAAATTTCTTGTTCTTTCTTGGAGATGTGCCTACTAGAAAAGGGTATGATTAACTTATTTTAAAGTGGTTTGGTGGGAATTTTATTTGCTATCAGCTGCTTCTGCTGAGTGAAAACTGAGGAAGTTTTCTGTGATTCTAAGGCCACACAGTTTTTCCTCCTCTGAACAGTTTAATATTAAACGACATTTTGGCATCTGATCATTGGCCTAAAAGTAGTCTTATTTTAGGGGCAAAAACTTCTCATTCCTATTTCTTATCATAGACTATTTGGAGTTTTCCTCATCTTCATGGATGTTTTTCTTATTACAGACCTAATTTTCACTGATAAAATTTCTATTTCTTTGGAATATCATTCAGTTTCTGTAGCTGTTGTTTTATTTTTTTCATGGATTTTTGTTTTCATGCATTTGTAGAAGGGTAAGTTTGAATTCTTTTGAATACATAAAGATATCTTCTACTGTTAGAAAAAGCATCTCAAAATGACCCACTAGTTATAGGGGTCTTTTTTTAGCAAAGTAATTTTTCTCAAAAGTATGGTCCAAAGAAAGCAATAATTCAAATCCCAGTTTTTCCTAGTTTGGGCTTTGATAGTAATTGTTGCAAATGGCACTCCAGTCTCCAACAATGTATGTGGATTCTCGATGGTTTCTCCAATACGTAAAATTTAAAGGGATTTCAAAGACAGGCCAGGCTGCTGATTTGTCAACATGCACATTACGATGAGGAATATACATGCGAAGTAATTAATTGATGAATAAATAGATTCAGTAAGAGTTCAATCCTGGATAATGGTTGATAGCACAGTAAATGCTGGACAATAGTTCATGAATAACCCCCTCTCTCAGTTAAAATGAAAACTTGCATTAAGGAGCAGGGATCTGAGGCAAGCTCATCCTATCAGTGAGACTTGACAGTGAAGCAGCAGCTGATTTCCTCTGCATGCTGACTTTCAGAGAAGGGGGCTGGGGTAAGCCAACCTTGGGGCTGGACTGATGCAAGAGCAGGAACAGGGTTCCCAAGACTCACTTCATCCAGAGCACCTCAGAAGGCAGTTTTTCTCCTTTCATACTGATTTTCTGTCCTCATGCCATTCAGCTAAGGACAGTTGCCCACTGTCAGGTCACTCAGAGCCTGAAAGGCGATGCCCTAGATCTGGAAGTGGCATTTCCTTGAGAACTACAAGTAAAGGAGCCAGTGTTGGAGGAGGGTGTGATGGATAAAAGTCCATTTTTGCCCAGGGGAGGCCATATCAGCCCATCAGAATTACAGTCTGGGTGCAAGCCAGACCATGAATGTGCTCACCAAAACACTGGATCTTTCTCCCTCTCATAAGCTTCCTTGAACACTACTCATAACTCCAGCTGCTGTAAGGTTGTGACATATTCAGCTTCTATTACCCAACAGTACTGCCCAACATCCCCTCTACATGAAAGCAAGGCTTGCCTCTTCCTCACTAATTTGGCTAAATTATGCTTAAATTTCTAGATGGATGCTTTTGTCATGTCCTATATGTATCAAATGATCAATACAAATTTACTGTTTACAAACTTTCCATTAATGTTGTATTATTCCTTTTAATTTTAGTCTAAAACTGCTTTTTAAATTGTACATTAAAGTCTAACTCTTAATGTGGGTGAGTCAAATAATTTGTGGCCTTAAAATATTTCTACTTCTTCTTGGAGGGGAATGAACTCATGTTTTGGGTTTCTGTTATGGTAAAGAACGTTATTTCCCAGATTGACTAGATGTCTTCAATGCTTTCATTATTGTGGCAAGTCTGCTGGTTGACATCATTTAAATTTTTCATGACATTAAGTTTCCTAGATTTATTCCCAGGTATGAAACATATGACTTACCTCTCCAAGTTTTTCTATTCTTTTGCATTTTCCATGGCTTTCACTCTATATGATCTTTTCCATGTTGACTGTTTAGCTCAACTTCCACTTTCTTTGAAACTCAAAGACTGTGCTGTTTAAGGAGCAGTGGAGGGTTTATATACTAACTGAGATTAGTTGACTAGAAGAGATGAAGAACACAAAGAAGAAACTCAGCACTTCACCTCTGTACAAACTTTCACTTTTCTATAGTTTTCAAATCCCCACGAATTTTCCATTTGGGTTTCAATCACAAATTCCTTACACATCAAGTTTATTCTATCTGAGTTTTACCTGTAGCCAAGAGAGCATTGGTTACAGCCTACACAAAGTTGGAGTGTTCCAATCATTACTTTCTAAAACAGGTGAAACAGAGAACCAGGAGATGACATGGATGACAATGTAGCAGTAGGGTTTTGCAGGCTAGTTGTGGTAAAATTGAAGAAAGTCAAGGCAAATTTAGAGCGGTTAGGGATCAGAAAACAAAGAGAATATGAGAGTTTGATGGCATATTCTCTCTCTCTATCTCTATCTCTATCTCTATCTCTTTTTCTTTTTACTGTGGCAACAGGGAATATTGAAGACAAAATATACACCGTGATATAAATGTTGGCTGATTCACTAAGCTTATTCATGAGTCACATAGCTAGACTCTCTTCACTTTAGCTTCCCAGGACCACAATTCAGGCCTCCAACAAAACTTCGTAGGTAATAGCCTTTTGGAGTTGCTTAAAAATAACCAGAGTCAATATGGTCCTGGGTTGACCAGGAACCTCAGCATTACTTGAATGTCTACTAAAGATGTAAGAAGAAAAATACCTTAGGCTTGACCCTAGGGTACTGAATTAATATAATATCTCTGGGACTTACCAATCTAAAGTACACCAAACTTTTCCATATGGGTCCTATTTTTGCATGCTCAAGTTAGAGAAGCACTAGTCCAGTTCATCAGTTCTCTGCTATAGAGTTTCTGATGGTAGGACAGACACCAGCTAGCACACTTGGGAAGTATCTCAATCTCTGCCAGCCTAATATGCTATAGTAACTATAGTGACCCTGTTACCAATGGAAATAAAAGTGAAAGATAACCCTCCATTTATTTTTATGGGGACATGACAAAAGTCAAATTCATAAATTCTAAGAGCCTAATATATTACTATTTCTGTAGACCAGAATTTCTCAATTTCAGCATTATTGACATTTTAAGCCAGATAATTCTTTGTTGTGGAGTTGTGGGGAAGAGGACTATTTATTGTAGGTTATTTAGCAGCATTCCTGGCCACTATCAACTGGGTATAAGTAGCCCAGCCCCCATACACACAGATAGCAGTTGTGACAACAAACAATGCCACCAGACATCATCATATATCCCATAGGTTTACCAGTGATAGGGGAAGAAAGGTGCAATACTCCTGGTTAATGACCAGTGCTCTAGATTTAGTCCATATTGACACAATCTACTGTTTCTGAAGCAAAAATGGATCTCTGAAATTTGTTGTTAGAAGGAAAGTTTTATTTTGAACTCTACAACTTATCATTCTGATGAGAGTTTTTAATCTGACTCAGCAAAAAAGACATCTCAAAAAGCTGGCCAGAAGGATGGTAAGAAGGTAAAATATGTCTATGATACAGAAAAATGTTTTGTGTTTTGTAACATACTCTCAATGGTTGATATCTATGCTGTATAATGTTCTTTATTTTTATCTTGATTTATGTTTTACAAATTAATGTGGTCTTTTTTCAGAAACAAAGGTTAATACATAAAGGGTGGATTTGACCTAGACCTCACTTAACTACTAGTTTGTGAAACCTACATATTGACTTTATGTATTAACTTCATGTTTTTCTTATAATCAAATTTTTTATTTCATTTTTGCCTTGTCTAAGCTATGTTCTTTCAAAGTATGCTTTAACTATGAAGACATATACCACTGTGGTAGTGAGATGTAGTTTAACCATGGCAATGGAAACTTCCCATGTCATCTCAAATGTGGGTTACTTGTTCACAGCACAGGAAGTTGAATGAATTTTTGGATGATCATTTGAGTTTAGCTTAGAATATATTCAGTTCAGGTAGTGATCCTGTATCCCAAAGATCCTAGAGGCATCTTTTCTCTTCCTAGAACCCCAGAGAATGAGGTCACTGCTTTGTAGGTTGCAGACTCTCTGAGTCAGGAGGGCTAGGAAGCATCCTGGACGTGCCCACCATTATTTGTGCCCCAAACTCTCAGATATTCTTTGCCATTTATGATAAGAAATAAATTTCAACCTCAGGGAGAGCTCTACTCATGCCAACACAATTATGTAACATAGGTCTAGAATCAATTGAGTCTTTGGAACACCAGGCCACTTTTCTGGTCATTAATAATATTAGACAACTTAGTATGTTCTGTTGAATATCCTGTTAGATACTGACAAATAGATTCTAAAGTTTCTTTGGAAAGTCAAAAGACCCAGAATAGCTAACATAATATTTAAGAATACAGTCAAAGCAGTAGTCTTACTACTACAAAGCTATAGTAATCAAGATAGTGTCATATTGGTAAAAGAACAGAAAAATTGATGAAAGGAACAGAATAGAGCCAGAAATAAGCCCACATGATTTTGGCAACTGATGTTTGATGAAAGAGAAAAGACTCTCCAAGGAGAAAAAACATCTTTCCAACAAATGGTGGTAGAAATGGTTGACCACATAACAAAAAAATGAATCTAGACACAGACCTTATACCTACCATAAAAACTAAATCAAAATGTATCATAGATCTAAATGTAACACAAAACAATGTAAAACTTGCTGAGAATAACACAGGAGAAAACCTACATCACCTTTGATTTGGCAATGACCTTTTAGATACAACACTAAAAACATGATCCATGAAAGAAAAAAAAAAGTGATATGTTGAACTTAATTAAAATTAAAAATTTACACACTGTCAAATAGAATGAGAAGACAAGCTATAGACTGGGAGAAAATATTTGCAAATGACTTATCTTTAAAAGACTGCTATCCAAAGTGTACAAAAAACTCTTAAGCCTCAATAATTAGAATACCAACCTCATTAAAAGGTAGGCAAAATTTCTAAATAGTAACCTCACTTAGAAGATAAACAAATGGCAAATATGCATATGGAAAGACGTTTAACATTATGTCACTAGATAATTACAAATTAAAACAGTGAGATACCACTACATACCTCTTAGAATGGCTAAAAGCCAAAACACGGACAACTACAAACACTGGCAAGGATGTAAAGTAATGCACTCACTCACTCATTGATGGTGGAAACAGAAAAAGGCACAGTCAGTTTAGAAGGAAGTGTGGCAGTTTAAATTTAAAGCCAAACATAATTTTATACAATCCCTCAGTTGCGCTTTTAAGTATTATCCCACTGAGCTGAAAAGTTATGTTCACACAAAAACCTGCAAACAGATGTTACTAGAAGCTTTATTTATCACCGCAAAAAATTAGAAGCAACCAAGATGTCCTTCAAGAGAGAATAGACAGATAAGCTGTGGTACATCCATACAGTGGTTATTCAGCTACGAAAATAGGTGAGCTTTCAGCCATGAAAAGATACAGAAAAACCTTTAATGATTATTGTTAAATGAAAGAAGTCAATCTGAAAAGTCTACATACTCTATGATTCTGACCATATTTGATTCTGGAAAAGGTTACACTATAGAGATGGGGGGAAAAGACCAGTAGTTGGCAGGAAGGTGAAGAGATGAATAGGTGGAATCCAGGGAATTTTTAGAGCAGAATTATGTTGTATATAATAGTGGATACACAACATCATGAATCGGGCAAAACCCATACAACTGTACAACACAAAGAGTGAACCTCAGTGTCAACTATGGATATTAGTTAATAGTGAGATATCAATATAAGCTCATCAGTTGTAACAAATGCACCACCCAGAAACAAGATGTAACTGTGTGGGAGACAAGGAGTGTAAGGAACTCTGTACCATATCCCTTTCATTTTTCTGCCAACTTAAATTTTTCCCCAAATATGAAGTCTATACAGAACTCTGTGTACTGTCTTTTTAATTTTTCTATAAACTTAAATTTTCCCCAAATTATAAAGTCTATTCAAATGACATTTAAAAGGTTATGTCAAACAGTTGGATGAAAATATTTCAGATTGTATATGAAGCCCGCACATTGTACCCCCATGATTGCACTAATGTACACAGTTATGATTTAATAAAAAAATAAAAATTAAAAAAAAAGACATTTAAGAAAAAAATCATTCTGATTATATACTCTATTTTCAACTCAAAAAATGTTATAAATGTCATTTTGGCAGATACTGATCTACCACTTGTTCTGCTTTCCCAAGTATTGACCAAGGACTAGCCTTGCCATGGAAACTCTCATTGTTCTAGCATTTTCTCTTCTTTGAATTTTTCTGCCAGCTCTTTATTCCTACATTCATGTCTCTTTCATTTCCCATGTTTATTTGACAGTGACCAGAAGGCGAGAGAACATTTGGAAGGAAGGACGCTTCATCATCCTTACTGCTTCTCCCTCACTTCTTTCCTTTCATTTCTAGGGAACACACTCAACCTCACTCACATACACATGCACACATACTCTCACACACACGCATATGCATTCCCCAGAGGTCGGGTTACAGGTGTCACTCCACCAACCTGAAACTCTTATTCAGCTCCTGTCTTATCTCCTCAGGATTTATCATTCATGACTTACATTTTGTGTCTTCAAATTCCTGTCAGGAAAAAATGATTTCTTTTGCATTGTCTGACTTTATTCTTTGTGCATGATTTCGTTTGTTGACAGCAGTCAGGATGACTCATCAAACTTATCATCATTCTCAGGCAAGGCCAACAATAGGGAAACTGATTTTCCATCATGTGAGTGGGAAAACTATTTTGGAGTAGTCATGACAATACCGAGTGTATGTGACAGCCTGTCATCTTACGTATGTCGCTTATTTCTGCTTTGAATATAGATAAGAAAAGAAGAAGCAGGTCAAGAGACTCGTGGTCTATTTTTAGAGGCAGCAGCCCTACCCTTAGGAAATTATCACAGTGCCTGTGCATGGGACTCACAGTGGGCCCAGGAGGGAGAGAATCCTATCTGGAAATAAAGAGGTTATAGCAGTGGGCAGGGAGCAGAAGAGCCCTCAGGAGAGAGAAGGGAACAAACGGGCCCTGTATCTGTCCCTCACTCTGCAGAGCCCGGACACCATATGAGCCTTGTGCCCCAACGCCAAATGCACCAGCTCACTGGATAGAGCACTAGCTTCCAGGCTTCAGCTGCTCTGCCCTATCTGGGAGGCAGGAACAACAAGCATGATGGGTGCACGTAAAGAGGCGATGGAGGGACTTTTGAAGCAGGAAATTAGATGGGAGAAAGGGATGGTCTGAAAAAAACACTCTCAAACTCAACATGTTTTTACTGTTCTCTCTCAGCAATACCAATCACCAAAGGCGACTTCTGTGAGCACATCTGTGGAGGTTTCCCCACACAATCCAAGCAAGCAGCCAGCTGCACGTTCTCCAAGTCAATTCTGACACTACCTGGAGACGGTGTCCAGATCCCTCAGGTTGAAGACTCAATTCCCCTACTTCCAACCGCCACAAGCTGGGTCTCCAGAAGTTCTGACTGACCAGCTTCACGTTGGGATTCCTGTGACCCCCGTTCGGGTTTGATTAATTTACTGGAGTAGCTCACAGAACTCAGGGAACCACCTATTTGAGTTTATCAGATTATTCTAAAAGATAACATTACAAAGGATACAGATGAAGAGATGTATAGGATGAGGTGTGAGGAAAGGGACAGAGCTTGCATGTGCCCCTCGGGCATGCCTCCCTCCAAGAACTTCCACATGTTCAGCTACCCAGAAGCTCTACAAACCATGCCCTCTTGGGTCTTTTATGGAGACTTCATTGGACAGGCCAAGGCCGTGGCAATGGCCTTCAGGGACAGCCATGTCAAAATGTGATTGGACAAAAAGACAGTCCTAATAGACTGAGTGGGGAAACCAGCCCGCCCTGACTATTCAAATAGTTTTTGGCCTCTCGGTACTGCATTCTTTTATCCAGGATATGGGGCAGGGCCCTCCGTGAAATGAAGTTCCTGTCACCCACAATCAGTTTAGAGTCCTGCGTTGTGCAAGTGAAAGGACGCAGGAGAAGATCAGAAAGTCAGAGAGGGGATTCAGTCTGCTAAGGCCTGCTTCTGAGGCCTAAAGTACTCCAATATAACAAACGGTTAGAACAAAGACAATGAGGCTTATGTGTATATGTATACAACATATGTGTCGTATATATAGGTATATATGCACGTATATTTGTATGTCATCACAGATGGGTGTGACACAGGTGTCAATCATCTACAAACCGAGGTGATTGAGAAATAAACTTCACCGCAAAAGGGTGTTACACATGTGGGTTAGATTTAGTGGAAAAGAAATGTTCTTAAAAAATGATTAAGATTTTCTTTACAGGCCTAAGAAGTTCATTTTAACCATACAAAGCCTAATTTCTAAGCAGAAGGGTGAAATATCTATTATCTAAATTACATGTGAACTTTTTAAGGGTTCAACTACTTTGTAAATTACAGGGACAGTGTAGCTAATTTAAATGAAAAATCTATAAACCACAGTTTTGATTATATGCAATTTAATTATTTAGGTATGACCAAATGAACTGATGTCACTCACCTACGACAGAAGTACATATATTTTGATCAGCCAGTTCATGCCTATAGCAGCTGTAACTATTTATCAAAAAAAAAAAAAAACAAATTTAGAATATTTGGATTTATGTCTTGTACCTGACAGGATTCTTTTAAAATCTCTTAGTGAGCACCACAATGATTTTGTGGAAGTGATTTCCAAGATACAAAGGAAGAAAAGGGGACGTATATATAGATAAAGATATATATGTGTGTATACGTATATAAATACATATAGTATATGAATATATATATTACCTTTATCAATATAAGTATACATATAAATTTACAATGATACATACAGATATTAAATATAGACTTTCTTGTACACTGTATTGGCATTGTACACTTCTATATGTAACATCCTCTCCTTTGTGGGACTAGTTGATTAAAAGCGGTCAGAAAAGGTGAAATAAAGCACACCACTTCTACCTACCCAAAGAACTAATAGCCAAAACTTTTAGAAAACAATCAGATTGCCCATGTATACAATTCCACTAGACAGGGCTGTATTAATTTCTACGGCTGCCTCAACAAAGTGTCACAAACCAAGTGGCTTCAACACCAGGGATTTATTATCTCACAGTCCTAGAGGCTAAAAATCTGAACTCAGCATGTCATCAGGACTGGCTTTTTATTACGAGAGCTGTAAGAAAGAATCTATCCCCTGCCTCTTTGCTAGCTTTTGCTGGGTACTGTCAATCTTTGGTATTCCTTGTCCTGTAGACTCATCGCCCAGATCTCTGCCTTCGCTTTCTATGAAATTTTCCATTTTCATGAGGAAATCAATCATATTGGATTAGGGGCCTACATCTGACCAGTGTGATCCCCATCTTAACTAGACATGTTTGCAATTACTCTATTTCAGAATAAGGTCACATCATGAGTTACAAGGATTAGAAATTCAGTAATAGAATTTGGGGCTACTACATATAAAGGAAGAGAAATCTTTCTGCAATCAAGAAAGTGATAAAGTAGAAGTGGAACAGTGGAGCTCTAAGGAGAAAAGATAAATCTTACAGATTTTAGATGCCTTCCTTACTCTCATGAGCTGCCTGCTACCATGTAAGGCTGATGAACCAAACTCAAACCCACTCTAACACTGGGTAGAGTCCCGAACTCAGGGGATGAAGACCTAACACAATGAGACTAAGGTAATAATAAAGAGTTTACTCTTACTGTTTACTGTTACTGTTTTCATAGGCTTCAGATATTTATTACTGGCACATAAAACCTCAATCCTAACAAAAATGGCCTTGTAGAGTTAATTAGTAATTCACACATGAGTATTTCAAAATCAACCAGTTCATGCCTTGAGTAACTATAACTACTTATGTGCAAAAAGTAAATTTAGAATTGTCTGTATCTATGTTCTTTAATAATCTCTTAGTCCACACCTGAGTGAATCAAAGGAAATGATCTATGAGTCTCTCATGATTAAAAGGTGAATATATACAAATAGAATATATTAAAATATATAAAAATAGGGGTGGCTTGTCCCCAGAGGCGAAGGCCTCCTGGGACAGTGACCCATCGGAGCCCAAACTGGACTGAGGGTGCCTGGGGCAAATTCTCATGGCTCCAGCTTGTGTCATTACCCCTCAAGAGCCCCAGGTCTGCCTTATAGTGGAGCGCCAGAAGATAAAATTTCTTTTGGACACTGGAGCAACCTTTTCTATACTTATCTCTAACCCTGGTCTTTTATCTCCCAAATCCATAACTATACAGGGGGTATCTGGAAAGCCGGTTACCAAATTTTTCTCCTAGCCTTTAAGCTGCAATTGGAATGACTTGCTGTTCTCTCATGCCTCCCTAATCATGCCTGAAAGTCCTGCTCCCCTTTTGGGGAGGGACATACTAACTAAAACAGGAACTTTTCCCCTCTGGAGATCTAGTCATGATCAAAACTCTCCCCTCTAATTCACCTTCTCTAAACCACACTTGGGAAGTCCTCTTTCCTGTTATCTTGTCTTCTTCTACAGCTATTAAACTTATAGGAGTCAATTCCTGCATACATCATTCATGAGGAAAATCCTTGAACCCTCCATCTTCTGTGGAGGCAGACAATGAAGACAGCCAACCACAGACCACCTACACTTGTGAGCCAAAAGAAAGTTTGAAGTTATTATTTAGGAAACAGCAAGAAAAATCCTAATATGGTTTTCTTTTAGCATCACTGAATAAGTGCTTCTGACCTGACCCTGTTCTACCTTTGCCTATTACCGATTATACTAATCAGATTTATGTTTTCCAGAAATGTCATCAAGCCACACACAATAAAGATGGTTCCAGTCCATAAACCCCTGTATCACTCTCCCTCCGGAGAAACCGTAACTGTCCCCTTCTATCATCGCCTGATTCAGCAGGAAGCAGTTAGATCGAGTGTTTGCCTTTTTTTCCGTAACAGCAGTTAGAGTTTCTACTCGGAGAGGGAGAATTGACGCAGGACATTTGGCACCCTAGCCAGCTCAGCGGAGCTGGCGGACCTGCCACCTCCTCCTTGGTGGTGTCGGTTTTGTGGCAGCCTGCTGAAGAACCAGAGGACTGGATCACAGGCTGGGGGGGACCTCCAACCCCCACTGGAGGCTCCAATAGCCAAAAAGGCCGGACAACTACTGAGGAGACACCTGTGCTTGGTGTCTCCTTCACTTTATACTTAGAACTAAATGTGGAACCCCCATTTCCTACGCCCAGGTCAATTTCATGTGAATTAACTAGGCCTCAATTCCATTAATGGACTGTGTCCATTCATTGATATATTCATTCACTTTGCCCTGGCTGAAGGGACTGTGTTCATTCATTTCCTGGCCAAAGAATCCATGCACCTATATATACCCTGAGACTAAAAGTCTAAAGGGGGAGACGGGGAAAGACCGGGAGAAAAATGGAGAGAGCTTTTCTCTCCCCATTTGAGTTCTCTCTCTCTACCAGGAGCTTTACTGTTTTCTGTAAATAAATTCTGTCTTACCACTGGAAAAAAAAGAGAGAAAGAAAATGCCATGAAGGCTATGTTAAACAGTTTGATGAAAACATTTCAGATTGTATATGAAACCAGTACATTGTACCCCTTGATTGCACTAATGTATGCAGCTGTGATTTAATAATAAAACAAAAAAAAACTCAAAAAAATAATAATAATAGGTTCTTCAATTCACGTGTCTCCTTTGGAAGATCCAACTTAGACCTTAAATATTTTGCTTAGAAATCTCTGCTAAATATCCAATTTTATCATTTTCAAATTCAACTTTCCACAAAACATGCAACACCTTTTTGCCAAAATTTTGCCACTTTGTAAAATGTCTCTATTTCTCCTATTTCTGACGATGTGTCTTTCCTTTCTATCTGAGACCTCAGCAGATATCCACATTTTTATTTACCATCTTTCATGCAATCTCTGCTTTTGTTTTAGTATGAGCCTCAAATGTCTTCCAGCCCTGTTCCATCAATCAGTTGCAAAGCCACTTCCATGTTGTTTAGGTATTTGTTATGCCAGCACCTCATTGTTTAGGACCAATACCTGCATTAATTTCCTTGGGCTGCTGTAAAAAAGTATTGATACTAAACAGAAGTGAAATCCTTAGCTTAAATTATCATAAGCTCTTTTCAAAAAGACACATGTACGTGAATGTTTATGGCAGCGCAGTCCATAATTGCAAACATGTGGAAACAACCCAACTACCCATCAATACATGAGTGGATGAATAAACTATGGTATATACTTCCCAGGGAGTACTAATCAGCCATAAATAAAAGATCAAAACTTTATATCTTTTGTATTTACTTGGATGGTGTTAAAGAACATTCTTCTGAGTAAAGTATCACAGAATAGAAAAGCAAGTAGCTGCTGTATGCAATACTAACATAAAACTAATAGATAAACAACTAACCCCCTACATAAGAGAAAATATTTCATTTTTGTAATCAACAAGCATTGACTAATTAAGCATGTCATGTGGTAAACTAGACATGTATATATTGTTTCTAGCATTTAATTCTTACTTAAGCTCAGTGAGATAGGGGCTGTAATAATCCTCTGTAATAGAAAGTAAAACTTAGGTGTGGGGATCCTATTTCCTTACCCTTACTTACGCTAAGGTTCATTTACAAGAAAATCACCAGGCCGGGCATCAAATTTAAAGGCACTTTTCCCAAGTCATTCTCTTCTGCCCCATGAAAATGTCTCACCATTGCTATTGTGCTTTCTACCTCGTTGAGTTCAGGTAGGTTAAGAAGTCAAATTTACTAGGGCTGGGGAAGGACCAGCAGCTGAGGATGGATGCAATAAGGCTGCATGTTTATGACACGAAAGGCGGGAGTAAGTTCTAGGCAAATCTACATAAATAGAAGCACTGTCCTGTCATCCAAGTCATAGTAAACAAGACAGAGATAGGTTGGCCCTGTCCCAGATGACTGTTCTTGGATGGAGCAGAGGGGCACACAACTGTGTCTCCGCCTGCCTCTCCGGCAGTTCCTCTGATTGTGCGTGGAAATAAATAAGGAAAGGGAGAAACAAACGCATGTAAGCGGGAACAAATCAGGTAGGGGTGGGCAAAAAGGCCAGACAGGAGTCTAGGAGAGCTGTGCTTGGATGGAGTCTGATTCCAGGACATCCCGTCTCTGGAGTAGTTTCTCCCTCCCGTGTGGTTCCTGCACCAAGTCCCAGTGGTTCTTGGCTTCAGAACTCTACCTGACACATACAAATCTGAGGCTTCACAGTCCTTCCTGTTTTCCTAGCTTGCTGATTCCCTGAGGGAAGATTTGGCTCTCCCTCATGGCCTCGCTTGTCTCCTGTTCCGCCAGGCGGCTCCTGGACCTGAGCCTTTGGCACCTGAACCACAGAGCTAGCCACTATTCACAGCTTACCAACTTCTCCATGTAGATATATCACTCCCATTGTTAGTAGACGGGAATTCTCCTAAATTATATGCAGCTTATTAATATCTAATAACAAAATATGCAATCATATAATAATATTGCATATTATACACACTGCAACATTGAGTAAGCATATACTACAGAATTTGCCCAACAATTCCCAGGAACAGTTTGTTGCAAAAAATAACTCAGCAGCTACCTCATACTAAATTCCCTGGCTTCTGACATACAAAAAACGACAAAGAAAAAAATGAAGAAATAAAAAGCGTAGTATGATGTTGATCTTGAAGAAAGCGATTGATAATATTTACCAGCAAGTTGGGCTGAAGCTATCGACGTTCCATCTCATACCTTGGACTATTTTCACTAAAGGGCAATTACAAATATGTCCTGGGCCTTGCATATTTGAGCCATTCCAATTTTTGTTTACGTTTTTAACTAAATCTACCTAGGGAAAGTTTATGACCTATGAGAGAGCTTTTCCTACACCTTCCCCCAAGCCCACTTGCCCATGAGTTCATTTCTCCTTTTTTTTGTTTATTTTCACATTTTCTTTGTCTTTTTCCTTTTTTGCAGACACTTGTTTTGTTGTTCTTCAATTAATTTATAAACTGTATGTGTGCATATATATTCACACATAAAATATTTATGTGTATATATAGTTAGGTGTATATAGTATATGTGTGTCTGTGTGTGTCCATGTATGTATACATATATATAATACGTATATATAATGTCCCTAAAATATTAGAAACACTATAATGTACATTCCCATCTAATTTCAGCCCTCATATGCAAAGCTAATCTATAATGGTGCTTTGTCAAAGTTGCCCTGTGTGACCATTCATTTGTATAGCTATTTGTATTGTACTTTGTTCATTTGATACACAAAACATGATGTCTGCGAAAGAGAGTCAAATTTTGCATGAATATACCCTTGCGATATGCAAAGTCATCGAACACTGAAGTTCAGATGGTTAGTGCTGGAAATTTAAGATTAAAAGAAATGTGTTTGGAGCCTTACCAAACCAGCAACTTTCAAAATGTAGTTTAAAACTTTTGTTAAAGTCATAACATGGGCAGATATGCACATCCTTAAAACGCAGCAATGTTTTGTATTTACTGAATGTACAGAGAGATCAAAGCCTTTCTCATAAACCCTCCAGTAATGGTCAAAGCACTTCTTTGAGGTAGAAATCTGGCTGTTTCTTTTCTTTTTTTTAAGAGCATAAAGTCACATGCAAAAACAATAACTTATATTAACAGCATATTTAGAATCTTAACCAGTGTTTCCTAACATTAAATTTTACATTTAAGGCTTTGATATGAGCAATGTTTAAAATGTTGAAACGATTGTCTTACTTTATGAACACAGCCTGCCAACAGGCATTGCACACCCACGGGGGGCAAAGAATTGCAGTAAGGTATAAACCCAGCCAGAATGCTAAAAGTATAATTAATTTTTCTGAATTCTTTGGAAAAGAATTTTTTCCTTTTAAATTGCACATGATGATCAGTAAAACTCTTTTCATTTGTTTTACATCTCAAAATACATCAAAACTGCCTGAGCTGAAAGCTAAGACTCCAGTTCTGCACATTATTGTTTGACTCCCGCATGCTGTGAAGAATAAAATTGCAGGTCATACTTGATCAAAAGCCCCTCTGCCACATGTTTAGCACATAGGATCTGAGTTTGTTGTATGATACAATGCTTTAAAGTCCTTCTGAACTAGGCATCTTATTTTAGCCAACACATTATTAATTTTTTCCCAATACATTTATACTTAAGAAGGAAATAGACAATATTTCAAATTTGTAAGTGCAAAGATTACCAATTGCAGAAACCCTTTGCACTTAGAAATAATTAAAAATATAAAACTCTGGTCAAAATGTGGCCCTGCAAAGAAAAGTAGGACAATTATTAAGTCATAGTAGATATGAAGAGCTTAAATTACAGGTCCGTGTAAGTATTAAATACACGGCCATATCACGTTCTCTGCAAATGGGGTTATAGGAATTTCTTAGAGTTTGCATGAATTCATTGAGACTCATCATCTTCTTTATGAATTAAAAAGGAAGACAACAATGGAAGTTTTCAAATAAAGGAAGGCTAGATTCTCCCTTCTTCCCCAAGAAGGGATGTAAGTGCAAAGTACAAGGAAATGCTCCACACTCATTAAAAGGAGCACGGCTGGAAACCAGCAGGCAGTCGGCAAGTAGGACTTTTCCAACTCATTGGCGGAGACAAAACAATTTTGTGTAATTTAGCTCTCACCTGAGCAACATAAAAAAATCTCTCCCTCTCGTCTCTCTTTCTCTCCCTCTCAGTGCAGAGATGAGACCATAAATTGGTGGGGAGGCTAAAATGAGATATTTTAGTAAAAGATTTCAAACTCAAACAAGGGAACACAGATACTTGGACCATGTGAAACTAATGACTATTTGCCCAAGAAGGAAAAAGAAAATATTCAATCCAGTGTGAATACTTAGGAAGTGTTCATTGAATTGCCACAAATATTTATATAAAATATAGCACAGGCTTCCTGAATTTAATTGCATTTTGGGAGAAAAAGGAAAATCTAACAGAAGTCATAAGCAGTTGTTGAAATATTACACAGTAGAGTATATCCCTTTGCTGAGAAATGAAAGTTATATTATGTGCTACCTTTTCATCTGTTGCGTGTCTTTGCCAGCTGCAGAGACATGTCAGATGTCATTATTCTGCAACTCTTACTCTCTCTCTCTCCATTGCTAACCTCTT
This sequence comes from Arctocebus calabarensis, assembly GCA_963573935.1. Taxonomy (NCBI): domain Eukaryota; kingdom Metazoa; phylum Chordata; class Mammalia; order Primates; family Lorisidae; genus Arctocebus; species Arctocebus calabarensis. The sequence goes on along the minus strand of CAUYON010006397.1, from coordinate 7,448 downwards.
GCTGACAGTAATCAGAACTTGATGGAGGGGCCTACGCAGGTGTTATATGAGAGTGGTGCTAGTGTGATATAGTATATGACAGTTTTAGTATTACATCCTGTAGGATGATACATCATCAAATAATATTTTGGATAATCCCGAGTCTTTCAGCAGAAATGTAATTGTTACTCGTCTAATAATATTTCCAGATGGCATGGGCTAAAATAAAGGAAGACTAGACTGAGACAGTGAGGCCAGAGCAAAATGTGCAATAAAGGAAACAGGTGACCAGGGCTGTAAAGACTCACAAAACTCTTTCAAAATGAGGATTTCTAGCTTTGACCACACAGAAGAAGTAAGTCAAAAGAAACAGTTTCGGTGTTACAAAATGACATTCTGATAAAATAAAAGGATCGCTTGAAATGCTGTAAGTTTTATTTCCACGGGTTGAGAGTTGCAGGAATAATTTAAAATAAGCACTTTTCTTCCAATTGTATGAATTTCAGGATGGGGTACACTATTCTTACAATTGATACTCCAGCAGACCACATATGATGCTTGATACCTAGATAATGTAGTATGAATTCCACTGCTTTTCACAAATTTTCTTTGTCAAAGAGCAAAAGCTCAAATGATTTCTTATCCAAAATCATTTGTGTTCCATTATGAAGTAACATCTGCTTTCTAACACCTTTTTCCTTCTCCAGAGGATACTAAGTCTTCTTTATTTATTGGTGAATGTGTCAACTCTTTGAGGATTCAGTGCTTTTACGGTGTAATAGAGGGCGTGGCCTTTCCAAGTATCAAACTTCTTAGTAATTATAGTGCGTCCTGGAATAATCAAGCATATGAAACCTGCAAGATGCATTTTCAAAATGTAAAGCAAATATTTAATAAGCAACAATATTATAACACTCAAACATACTGAATGAATTTTTAATCAGTGGAAGAAGTATTTTATCAATTTTTGGAAATAAAATAGTGAAGAAAAATGAATGTTTTCTAATCTCCAGGAGCTCAGTTTATATAATGTTCTTGTAGATTATCTCTGATTTTTATGCTACATTCCTAAAAAGATTTCCTTTCTTATAAACTAACAGAGTTTGTATTATATCATTTGGTAGACAGATTCTACTGTATTTTTTCCCAATTAAATAAACTAGGACAAAAAAAGCTGAAACATCAACTTTTGGTAAAATTTCATGAAAAATAAACATTTCATTTCAACTCAAATGCTTATCTTTGACATAAGAAGAATTATAATTATATAATTTGGTGAAGATACTCAACTTAGGTATTTTATCTATACGCAAATCTATAGCTTGACTTACCAGATATATGTAAATATGTTGCTTTTCCCCACTGTTTAGAAATACTAATGGGTTTGGGTAAGTTTTCTAATGCAATTATCTAGGCATTTTATGTATTTCTCATATAACTTATAAGTTATGAATGGAGAGAATTTCCACTCTCACTTTGTGAAAGATTTCAGCTTCTGGGAAAAGCTACAAAGGAATTGAATGAATTCGTGCTAAGTCTCAGAGCAAATAAATAGGACAGCCAGGAAAATAAATTAGAATATTGTGTGGTTTGGGGATCTCTACTCCATCTGGATTTAGTTTTTATCAGTGTTGTAGTACTTTTGTCTAAGTTAGCAGCTATAAATTAAAAATGGCTTCAGATTTTTGATTGATTCACTCTTAAACTAAAGGGATTTATTGATAATAAATACCTGTCCAAATATTGCATTTCACTCATTTCAGACATGTAAACCTATTCATCTACCTGTTTATCTATCCAAATCTCTACCTGCCCCCTGTCTACCACCACGCTGTGCCCGCTCATGTGTCTGTTTCTCTTTAAGGTCAAAGAAGAGAAAGTGAAGGCAGATTAGGTATTAAAAAATATTGTTTTTATTTGTGTTATTTTTCATTATTGCATTGTTATTTTTAATTTCTTTTATATTTTTGATCTGCACTGGATTGACTCTGCCCAGTAAGGAATGGACAACAGTGGAGTGCCAACTACATATCCAAACATCATGTTGTATTTAACACCCATCCACGATGTGAAATATGCCAATTAAAAATGTGTCTAAAATGCCAATCTTTTATTCTTATTTTTATATATTAGAACAATTCTCAGGATGGCTATTTGCTGTTTGGTAAATCGGCCATTATTTTTACAATTAATAGGGAAAATTATAATGATATAAGATAAAATGAGGTGGATATGCCTATTTTGTAGAAAGATCATACATTCTCTTTTTCCTGTCCATATGTACTAAAACTTCTTTCTTTAAGGACAAGGCCTGTTGTCACATTATTTGATCGCTGCATCCATTATCTCATAAGATCTCTAAAAACTACTTTCAAAAGTTACCTATTACTTTCACAAATTAGAAATTAGAATAATGAAAGCTAGAGAGGCTATTAATTCAGTGAACCTGGATCTATAAACCAGCTCATAAGGCTGTAAGCCCATGTATATTTGCTGATCTTAGGTTTTCCCTTTAACCCTATTCTAACTTGAGTATAATTCATGAAAAAAATATGCTTCCTGGCCACCATGGAAACTCACATAACAGTATGTGATATGATAATGACAACATTATGTTAGAGGAACAGAAGATTGCCTCATACATTTCAGATGTTAGCAAGTTAAAGAATTCTATTATTTATTTATTTATGTACCGTTTTGATATTTTTCCCTTCAAAATATTCATTCTATATGTAACTTATAAAACAAACTCAAATTTTTCCAGTATTTATCATTTGTGGTTAAAAATGCTTGTGTTTATATTAACACTAATTGTAGAATAATCCTATAACATTAGTGCATAAGAAAAAAAACAAAAACATTTTTTAGTCTGATAACTATATAGCAGACACTGCTATCTTAGTTATTTCTTTTAAATGTGCTTCCAAAGACTTGAGATGTACTTGGTCCAAAGTATTAATATTCATTTTTATTCACTTTACAGGTTGAGCATCTCTAATCCAAAAATTCTGAATTTGAAATGCTCCAAAATCTAAAAAGTTCTGAGCATTGACATAACACCACAAGTAAAAACTACACACTTGACCTCATGCAATAGGTTTCCTAAATTATTATAGAAAATTACCTTCAGGCTATGTGTATTATTTTATATATGAAACACAAATGAATTTTGTGTATCCCAAAGATAAAACGTAATCTACATGCAAGTATTTTGAAACTCTAAAAAATCCAAAGTCTGAAACATTTCTAGTCCCAATGTTTGCAGATAAGGGATACAACCTGTATGAAGAAAAGGGTTAAATGAATCTAGCATCTTGGATTCAGGTTACACATGTGTTAATTAATTAAGAGTATTAAGAGAGATGTGCTGGAATTTCCGTCTTAACACATTTGTGACCCTCTTGAAATATTTATGAAAAGTAATATTGCTAGATATAATTATTTTCTAAAAGAATTTATCTAAATTTAACTTTTCTAAGAGTAAATATGTACATTTAGAAATCAACCTTAGCCCTGTTAAAAATTTATTGATCAATAAAATTTCACTGCAACATGTAAACATATTAATAGCAGTGCACTTTACCGAAACATTATACTTAGATGTTCAAAAAATAAAAGAAGAAAGGAATGGAGGAAAGAAGGAAGGAAAGAGGAAGAGAGGAAGGGAGGGAGGGAGGAAGAGAGAAAAATAAAGGAAGAAGAAAGAAAAGAAAGAAGGAAAAGAGAGAATGAAGGGAGGGGGAGGGAGGGAGGGAAAGGGAAGGAAAGAGAAAGGGGGAAGAGAAAGAGAGAGAGAAGGAAGGAAGGAAGGGAGGGAGAGAGGGAGGGAGTGAGGGAGGGAGGGAAAGAAAAAGAGAGAGAGAGAGAAAGAAAGAAAGAAAGAGAGAGAGAGAGAGAAAGGGAAAAGAAGGAAGGGAGGGAGGGAGGGGGAGAGAGAGAGAGAGACAGAGAGAGAGAAAGAAAGAAAGAAAGAAAGAAAGAAAGAAAGAAAGAAAGAAAGAAAGAAAGAAAGAAAGAAAGAAAGAAAGAAAGACTTCTGAACATCATTTGAAGTCAAATTTTGAAGTCTGGGAATTTTATGGCAGGATAAAGTTAGTGCCTCTCCTTGGATATTTCAGTTTCATTCCAGGTGTGAATAACCTCAGAGCAGGGAGACTCTGCAAAGTACATTAGCTCCAAATTACTAATAAAAACCAGGTTTTATTTAGGGTTAGAGTTAGTATGGGAATTGAAATTCCAAGACTGCACATTATTGTTCACTTAGGGATAGTGTGTTGGGTAACAGTAAAGAAAAAAGGAGCAGTTGAAAGGCCAGTAGTCTTAACATCTGACAGTAGAGGGTTTTCTAAGTGTGAGCTGTAATTCTCAAAGGGACTTCAGTCTGGATGTCTGCCTGCTTGATCTAATCCCACAGTGTAAGAAAGGCAAGGCAGTTGACAGAAAGAAGCAGTTTTATGTTCCTGTGTGTGTGTGTGTTTCCCTAATTGTCCACGGCTATTCAGGTGTTCCATGTGAGATACGCAAAAGGAGTTTTCATTAGTTGGCTCCGTATGTTGGTGTTTCTGCTCTAAAACAAAACTGAGCAAGGATGGAATGGATTTTCATCTCCGCCTTTTATGCTACTCTGCTATTGCTAGTAAATCTACCCAGTTGTGAACTAATGAGGGAGAGGAAAAGCAAGACAGTCCATGCATATCTGAAAACTGTTACAGAAATGTTATTCCCAGAATAACCAGCACTGCCACAGCACCTCCCGTCTGGCCCTATTTACCCAAAGACCCATAATTACAATCTATTGTCATACACCTTGTTTACTGGCTTCCTTGTCAGAAAGAAAAAAGTGTTAGTTTTTTTTTTTTTTGGAGCTGTGTAAAACACTGTCATGTTAATAATACACAACCACTTGCTAGTTTTACACTGCACTTGTGACACAGGAGAAATGATGGGCCTGGAGCTGTCCAGGTCTGAAGGAGCCCAGGGTGAGGGTCTGTTCATGAAGGTGGATAGGGATTTGAGATGCTGTGAGTCCCATAGGACAAGCAGAGGGACTGGCTTTGTCCAGCAGAATGACAATGAAAACTCAAAATTAGATTTTTATTGCACCCAGGAAAGAGGGCATTCAGAGTCTATGCATTGATCTAGAAGGAGGAAAAATGAAATTTGTACAAAGGAATGGACATAAAAAGAAGAGAGAATTGCCTTAATCACATTTTTGCTCTAGGATATGAAAACAAATAAACAAGCAAACAAAAAACCTAAACCAGTGCTTCTTTCTCAATCTTTAGGAAAGCCTTATGGATAATTTCCATTTGGTGGCTACAATCCAGTTTTGAGTATGACTTCCCAATAGGTACAAGACAAAATTGAGACCACCCGCAAACCCTTCCTTCCTAAATTTCATATCCAGTCCCACAGAATTATTTATCAGTCAGGTTCACAAAGTAGGCAGGGAGTGTGGCAGCAATGAATATATTATTGGGATACATTAATTTTCAACTTCCCAAAAATTATTTTCATTTATAATTCTTTAGAATAATGATTCCCAGATTTTGGAGGACAAAATCTTTGCATGTTGTTTTCGTATTTTTTTAAACCTTTAAATACTTGAATTTAAATTCTTCTTGTCTTCATTATATGTAGCTTAAGACAATTTTTATACTATTCTGAAGTACTGTAAATATTACAAACTTTTAAATAAATTTAAAAAATTATTAAATTTAACAAATAAATAAAAGCAATTATATTTTATATTGTATCACATTAAATAATATAATTGGCACAGCATTACCTTGTGAGCAGGAGGGTCACATAACTGGGATGATCATCAGAATATATATAAATATATATATTGTGAATATCATTCATCAGATTGAATTGGCCAATGTTTCAGAACCATGGATAATCCAAAATGCCTTATTAAAATGTTTAAATGATTAGAATCTTTGAAAAATAAATCACCCTGTGTCAGGAAAGAGGGACAGAAGTGTCCAGAAGTGAATAGAATATTAAAAAATATATATATACTTGGACTAACATAGTTGTTAGATTCCGAGTGTGGCAGTATTCCACACTTTGTATTATGGCAAATAAACAAAAATCATCTCAAAATTCTAAGTAAGCATTACTTAGGAGGTCCATTATCTTTTGTGAAGGTTTTATATACAGGATTATGTTTTTCTTTGGTTTCTACCTAGAAGAAGAAAGAAGATAAATAAATTCCTAGAGCAAATAGGGGGCGCGTTGTGGGATCTATGTCCAGAGGACAATAGCAAGACGCAGCCAAGCTGTAGAGAGAGAGTCATCAACAATGAGCTCAAACTTCACACGGAGTCTAGAATCAGCCAAAATATACAGTTCAGGATTTGGCTTTAATCAACTCAAAAAGTACAGGGAGATGGTTCAAAGGATGATGGATAAAGACAATAATAAATCACTCCTACTTCCTTCCCTGATCATGATTACTTTTCCCTGCACAAGCCAGAAATCTCTAGGGGAATCCTCTTCTCAAATCCTCACCATGACGCTGTGACTGACAAATAATCAAGCAGCCAGTGCTTTAAATTCTACCCGAACGTCTCTCTCAAGCCTGATTATCTGTCACAGTTCACACCATCAACTAGCCTGCCCTGTCAGCCACCATCATTTCCCATTTGGGCTACAGCAACATATTCCTACTTGCCTTCCCTTATCCTATTTCTCCACTTCTGTTACCCACTGGGAAATATACATCTGATTAATCTTAATTCCAGTTTCAAATACTTTGAATCCATTTTGAAATCTCTGGGCTTAAGTGCCTTATACCACTTCATATGATGCACCTCTTTTTTTGTCATTTTTTAAAATAAACTATATCCTATTGATTCTGAATTATTTCCACTTCTATTATTTAAAGAAGAGATACTCTTGAAGCTTAAAAGAAGGAGTTTTTAAACAATCCAAATGTATCTATGCAATATGTTTATCACCTTGGATGACATAGATTTGAAATGTAATAAAGATTATAAAAACATTGGTATTCAGAACAACCTAGGTACTATACGAGAGATAAGACCCAAAATAATGGGAAGAAATGCATATTAATTTATGCATTAGAGATACTCCGTTAATTGTAAGTAACAGCAAATTGATCCTACTGAATATTTGTAGGGAGGGCTCATTGTCATACCTCATGGAATTAAAATAAGAACTTAACTGGTCAAGCAGAAAGTTCCCAAAGAAACCAGGACAACACAGAAAAATCAGCTCAATGAATTTGTGGATTTTGTCCTGAGAATTATGCCTTTTGTGAGTCTGTGCCTAACTGATACAAGGCTTTATGTCTCTCCATTCCAAATCTTTTTTTTTTTAATAATTTTATTGAATCATAATTATGTACATTGGTGCAATCACAGGGCACGATTCATATACATTCAGAAATATTTTGATCATACTGTTACAGATATCCTTCATGGCATTTCCTTGATCACTAT
>CAUYON010006396.1:0-15133 GCA_963573935.1 Arctocebus calabarensis | reverse complement strand
ACTGCTCACAGCAACCTCCAGCTCTTGGGCTTAAGCGATTCTCTTGCCTCAGCCTCCCTAGTAGCTGGGACTACAGGCGCCCGCCACAGCGCCCGGCTATTTTTTTGTTTTGCAGTTCGGCCGAAGCCGGGCTTGAACCCGCCACCTTTGGTATATGGGGCCGGCGCCCCACTCGGTGAGCCACAGGAGCCGCCCGCTTCCAGATTTCTTAAAGATTATCCCAAACCCGGAAATTCAGGGAATTGAATTGTTCACATAATATTTAAGTAAAAAGCAAAAAGTTATTTTACTGAAAAAAAAAAAAAAGAAGAGAATATGGGAAAAGAGGAATTGGATACCGTAAAAAGAGATTTTTTAGTGACTTTTGCTTCACAGGGGAGGTAAGAAATGGGGTAGTAGCTGGAGAAATTAGGTCAAGAGGAATTATTATTATTATTTTTTTTTTGTAGAGACAGAGTCTCACTTTATCGCCCTGGGTAGCCGTGGCGTCACACTGCTCACAGCAACCTCCAATTCCTGGGCTTAGGCGATTCTCTTGCCTCAGCCTCCCGAGTAGCTGGGACTACAGGCGCCCGCCACAACGCTCAACTATTTTTCTATTTTGCAGTTCGGCCGAGGCCGGGTTTGAACCTGTCACCTTCGGTATATGGGCTGGTGCCCTACTGGATGAGCCACAGGCGCCGCCCAGGAGGAATTATTTTAATATGGGAGACACCACGGCACGTATCTACGCTGATGGAATGGGCTCTTTTGTACTTTCTTTCCTCCTTGGCTTTCTCCATTTTGTCCCCAGCTTCCCTAAATCGTTTGGGGCTCAGCTCCAGTACCCGCTCTTCCCTGAAGCTTCCCCAGTGTTCCTGAGCCACAGTGGCAAGGGCTCTTTCTCCCCACCTCCTGATTCTCACAGCACCTCTTGAACGTAGCTTACATTTCTAATCAGCATCTTAACAGTTGTTTGCCTACCAGTTCCTTGACAATCGCTCTGTAATTTTTTTTTTTTTTTTTTGAGACAGTTTCACTTTGTCACCCTTGGTAGAGTGGTAGAGAGCTCACAGCAACCTCCAACTCTTGGGCTTATGTGATTCACTTGCCTCCCAAGTAGCTGGGACTACAGGCACTCATGACAACACCCGGCTATTTTGTTGTTGTTGTTGCACTTGTCATTGTTGGTTAGCTGGCCCAGGCCAGGTTCGAATCTGCCAGCCTTGGTGTATGTGGCTGGCACCTTAACCACTGTGCTATGACGGGCGCCGAGCCAGTCGCTCTGTATCTTGCCCCTTTAGTATCCTCAGCCTCTTCACTCTCATCTGCCACCCAGCCTGAACCCTAGGGCTGCTTGGTAAACATTTATTGAATGAATAAGTGAATTCCAGGGAGCCCAGCCTGTGCAGGTTGGCTCAGCCATGGTATAAGCAGTGTACGAGGTCTGACGATTAGGTTTGTGAACTCATCCTAGAGAAAGTGCTACAGACCTCATTGCTGAATACCACTGTGGTCACCTTCAAAGTACTCCTCTGGGAAAGATATGCTGATGCCAGCACCTAGTCCACCATTCAAAGCAATTTTGGAATTCTTTCTGGAATGGCCATTAGAGCAGTCATCATATTACACTTGATGACCTCCTGAATGGCATCAAAATGTCTTCCTTTCAATATTTCCTTTATCTTTGAGTAAAGAAAAAAGTTACTAGGGGCCAGATCAGATGAGTAGGGGTGGTGTTCCAATGCAATTACTTTTTTCTGGCTAAAAAAATTCCCTCATAGACAGTGCTGTGTGAGCTGGTGCATTGTTGTAATATAAGAGCCATGAGTTGTTGGCCAAGAATTTTGAGTTAATATTTTCCTGTTTCTCTGCCAAAGTTTACTTGGTCTGCTATGCTTCTCAGTCAGCCAATGATTGTGACACACATTTTGATGAAGTTTTGCAATGTTTTCATCAATTTTGGTCTTTACCAGCTACCCTGACCTCTCTTTATCAGTGATGCTTTCCCTTCCCTAGAAAAACATTTAATCCACTTATACATTGGTGTTTTCTTCATGGCATAAACTTGGACTAACACGTCCCTGATTTCACTTCCACTCTTGTCAAGTTTAACAAGAAATTTACGAGTGTTTGTTGCTCTAATTCAAACTCCAACATTCTTATGACAGTACACAACAGTAATGAATGCCACTCAGCAAGACAAGGTCACATGTTGACATGAACACAGCTGTGAGACACTTGTATATCAAGATTATGAAACCTTAGCCAGTTGTTTGTACACTGCTGCTGATGTAAGCACATGATAGCAAGTTTTTGAACTTAATTGTTAGGCTTTGTAGCTTAGTCTGTTTCCTTGAAATAGCCCTAGTAAAGGGTTTTTTTTTTTTACATAGGGTGGTCTGAGGTAATAGATTGAAGCAGCTAGGAATTTCCTTGAAGGTGTATGTTTTATAGTTCCTGAAATAAACTGTTGTAACCTACTCTGGAGCATTGAGTTTATCTTATTATTGTAATTTACTTACCATTTGCTATTTAATTTTCTCCCTAAAATCTTGAAATAAAACTGATGTTTCAATAAGGGCCTGACCATTTAGAAGTATGTGTCTCTCAGTTTGAATATCTGATATGGGATTTGACACTGAAGTACCACAACAGTGGTTAGGGCACTGGCCACATACACAAGGGTGGCAGGTTTGAGCCAGGCCCAGGCCTGCTAAACAATAATGACAACTACAGCACGTACAAAAAATGGTTGGGCATTCTGGCAAGTGCCTGTAGTATCAGCTACTCAGGAGGGTAAGGTAAGAGAATCACTTGAGCCCAAGAGTTTAAGTGAGCTGTGACACCACTGCACTCTACCGAGGGTGATATAGTGAGACTCTGTCTCAGAAAAAAAATATATATATTAAGGAATCTGTTAGCCTACAAGATATTATAACATTCCTCTACATCTGGTGGGTGGCATGTTTTAATTATAAGAGAGATAATTTAGAACATTTACATCTACTTAATTTACAAGAGACAATATTTTCTAATTAGGTACCATAGTTTGGTGATATATAATAAAACAAAAGAAAACAGTGTGTTTACATGTGGGCACAGTGGCTCACACATGTAATTCTAGCACTCTGAGAGGCCAAGGCAGGAGGATCCTTTGAGATCAGGAATTTGAGGTTGTAGTGAACTATGATGAGGCCACTGCACTCTAGCCTGGGTGTCAGGGCAAGACTCTTCTCTCAAAAAAAAAAAAAAAAAAAAGCAGCTCGGCGCCAGTGGCTCAACAGGCTAAGGTGCCAGCCATGTACACCTGAGGTGGAGGGTTTGAATCCAGCCCGGGCCCACCAAACAACCATGACAGCTGCAACCAAAAAATGGCCTGGTGTTGTGGTGGGTGCCTGTAGTTCCAGCTACTTGGGAGGCGGAGGCAGGAGACTCGCTTGAATTGGAGGTTGCTGTGAGCTGTGATGCCAAATCACTCTATCCAGGGTGACAGCTTGAAGCTCTGTCTCAAAAAAAAAAAAAAAAGAAAGAAAGAAAGAAAAAGGGCAGAGCTCCTGTGGCTCAAGGAGTAGGGCGCCGGCCCCATATACAGGGAGTGGCTGGTTCAAGCCTGGCCCCGGCCAAAAAAAAAAAAAAAAAGGAGTCATGCAGACTTGCGTTGGAAACCTGGATATATTAATTGACTTTATATGAATTAGCCTCTCTGAGCTTTAAGTTTTCTAGATATAACACTGAGATGGGAAGAATACAGCTACTTGCCTCATCAGGTTGCTGTGGATATTGAATGTGCTATTGCTGGTACATAATAAGTGCTTAGTAAATAAGAGGGTGAGGGATGCAGACCAAGAAACAAAGGAGTAGAGCGCACAGAGTTAACTGCTATGGTTGGGGATACCGGGTCCTGTAGGAGTCCATGGTAAGAACATCAGGGAAAGAGTCTTAGAGGAACTGGCATCTGAGTTGGCCAGCTGGCCAGGGCTGGGTTAGCGTTACAGGCAGAGGGAGGAACAGTCAGACAGCTCAATCATAGTGGGGAGGGAGTGGTAAGAGATTAGGCCATAAATGACAGGAGCAACAAGACTATGTAGGACCAGGTGGCCATGAAAAAGAGTTTGGGTTTTATCCAGAGAGCAATGGAGGCCACTGAGGAGTTCTAAACAGGGAAGCAACAGATCAGATATGAAAGACTACGGGCAGTGAGACCACTGAGGGGAGAGGCCATGGTGGCCTGGACTGGGGTTGGCCTGCAGATGGCTAAGGTGGTCTCATGGATGAGACATTTAGGAGTGAATGGCAAGACTTGATGATGATTAAGTGGAGGTGAAAGGATAAGAGGATGACCCCCTTAGGGTGAATAGTGGTGCCTTCTATCAAGACAGGGACAGAGAAGGAGCTGGAGCCAAGGGCAGGGGTACAAGATAATGAATTCAGTCTTGGACCTGTAGAGTCTGGGAGATAGTGAAGTGAAACTGTCCCATAGACAGCTGGATACATAAATGTTAAGCCAGAGAAGGGTCTGGGCTGGAGATACAGCCTTAGAAGATGTGGTAGGCTCCGTTATGACCCCCAAAGATATCCAAGTCCTAAGCCTTGGAACTTGTAACTATTACACAGTAAAAGAGATTTTGCAGATTTGATTAAATTAGGGATCTTGAGATGGGGAGATTATCCTGGATTGTCTATGTGGGCCATAAATGGTATCAAAAATATATCTAAATAGGGCGGTGCCTGTGGCTCAGTGAGTAGGGCACCGGCCCCGTATAACGAGGGTGGCAGGTTTCAACTCAGCCCTGGCCAAACTGCAACAACAACAACAACAAAAAAAGTTGGGTGTTGTGGTGGGCACCTGTAGTCCCAGCTACTTGGGAGGCTGAGGCAAGAGAATTGCCCAAGAGCTGGAGGTTGCTGTGAGCTATGATGCCACAGCACTCTACCAAGGGCCACAAAATAAAACTCTGTATCTTAAAAAAAAAAAAAAATATATATATATACACACACACACACACACACACACACACACACACTCGAATAAGAGAGAAGCTGGAAGAAATTTGTCCACAGGGGAAGAGGCAATATCACACTGAAGCAAGGTGATTGAAGATGGAGGAAGGTGCTACAAGCCAAATAATGGAAGAAATGCAGCTCCTAGTGCTCCCCTAGAGCCTCTAGAGGGAGCACAGCCCTGAAGATACCATGATTTCCATCCAGTGAAACTCATTTCAGGTTTTTTCTTTTCTTTTCTTTTCTTTTTTTTTTGAGACAGAGTCTCATTATGTTGCTCTCTGTTGAGTGCTATACCATCACAGCTCACAGCAACCTCAACCTCTTGGGCTTAAGCGATTCTCTTGCCTCAGCCTCCCAAGTAGCCGGGATTACAGGTGCCCGCCACAATGCTCAGCTATTTTTGTTGTTGTTGTAGTTATCATTGTTGTTTGGCAGGCCTGGGCCAGGTTTGAACCTGCCAACCCCCGTGTATGTGGCCAGTGCCCTAACTGCTGAGTGACAGGTGCTGAGCCTCATTTCAGGCTTGACGACCAGAACTATAAGAGAATAAATGTGCATTGTTTAAAACCACCAAATTTGTGGCGATTTGTTATAGCAGCAATAGGAAACTAATACAGAAGACATCACCATTACCAGTCAGATTGGATGAAGGTACCTAGGTAGCCCAGGAGAGTAAGAAGTGCAGAGGGTCTGGCATAGAGTGTCCAACAACTCCAGCATTTAAGATACATACAGAAAGGCCAGGTGCAGTGGCTCTCACTGGAATCCTAGAATTCTGGGAGGCCCAGGTGGGTGGATCGCCTGAGCTCATGAGTTCAAGACCAGCCTGAGCCAGAGAGAGACCCCGTCTCTAAGAATAGCTGGGCATTGTGGCAGGCGCCTGTAGTCTCAGCTATTTGGGAAGCTGAGGCAAGAGAATCGCTTAAGCCCAATAGTTTGACGTTGCTGTGAGCTGTAACACCATGGCACTCTACCGAGGGGGACATAATGAGACTCTGTCTCAACCCCCCCAAAACAAACAAACAAACAAAAAGCCATGGCTCAGTGCCCATAGCTCAGTGGTTACAGCGCAGGCCACACACACCAGGGCTGGCAGGTTTAAACTTGACCCGGGCCTGCTAAAGAACAATGACAACTACAACAACAACAAAAATAGCCAAGCTTTGTGGCAGGCGCCTGTAGTCCCAGCTACTTGGGAGGCCGAGACAAGAGAATCGTTTAAGCCCAAGAGGTTGAAGGTGCTGTGAGCTATGTGTGATGACACAGCTCTCTACTGAGGGCTACATAGTAAGACTCTGTCTCAACAAAACAAAACAAAACAAAGCAACACAAATAAGATACATGCAGAAGAGGTACATACATCTCACACCAAGCTCTTGGGGCAGCCAGAGAGGGAGGAGGATCACCAGGGAAAACAGTTCGAGGATTCAAGGGCAAGTGTATTTCAAAGAGGAGAGCGTGGTTAACACTGACAGATGCTCTTAGAAGTCCAGTAAGAATAGTACCTGTTGTGTTTCTAAAGATCCTAGTTAATCCTGAAAGAACCCTTGGAGTACTAGGCCCTAAAAACAGACTGGAGTGGGTTGAAGGGTGAATGGAGATGAAGTGAATCTGAATTATATTTCACAGGGTATTTGCCCTGCCTCCTCAATCACATGGAACATATATTTTCAACTTTAAATTCTATTTTGTATACGTTCATTGTGTAATAGTTAGAGTGTACAGATTAGCTGAAAGAAAATTACTCATGTCCTCACCTAGTGATATTTTAATGTATATCTCTCCAGGTTTTTTTTTTGTGTGTGTGCAAACTATATGATCTTCCCAATCATCCTATAGGGCAAAATACTATGAGGCTATTTTAAGAGGAGGAAATTCAGGCTTAGAAAAGCAAGCAATTTATCCAACTGTACACGGCCAGGCAATTGCAGAACCAAGATTGGAATTTACGTCTGTCTGACTCCAAAACCAAAGTTCTTCACCACGATGCTCCCCTGGAATCGTGGAATTTTTTCCAGAGGACCTCAGGCTCCAGAACTAAATCTAACCGGATTTCCATCCTGAACTCCATCCCGCATCCACCCCAGAGGATGGTGAGCCGAGCTGAGGGTGAAAGGCAGACGGATATAGGGCTCAGGAAGAGCAAAGGCGTGGGTGAGGTGGTGGGGTAAGGGAGAGAGGGTCAAGCAAGTGTTAGCTTCCGTCCTTGCAATCAAGCAGGCATTGGGCTTCCCATTGTACAGATTAGGAAAACGAGGTTCCAAGAAGAGGAGTAATTTTCCCAGAGTGTGTGCCAAGTCACACATCCCCGGAGGAGGCCCCGTTAAGCAGGTGACCCGCCCTGGACGCGCGCAGAGCAAGGGCTGACAGCTGGGCTAGTAGTGCAAGGGAGGGGTGTGGGGGTGAAGCGAGGCAGAGCTAGGACCAAGAGTAGGGTAGAACCGCGGGAGGGCAAGGGGAGTGGAGGTGAGGCAGAAAAGACCGGGTCATCGGGGGCTGATAACGCATCAGCAGAGGAAGGAGAGGTAAGGGGCACTAAGGTGAGGTGCTGGGGTGGGGCAGCCAAGGCTAGGGGAGAGAGGAGGATTTCAGAGGCCCGTGAGCAGTATAAAAAGGGACGGAGTAGTGGAGGGAGCAGAGTCTTGAAGAAGAAGGCTGGCGGAGGAACTTCTACGGAAATCGGGGGCGGAGTCTGTAGGCAGCCGGGGGCGGGGCCTGGAGGAGGAGGAGAGGGGCCGGGGGCGGGACAAGGGGGGGTTGGCTAGGGGCCGGGGGCGGGGCTGTCCCGCTGGTGGAGGGAGAGAGGCTGGAAGGTCGGGGGCGGGGCGGGGCGTGCGGAGGCCGGGACGGCGCTCGCTACTGGCGGTGAGGACAGCCCAGAGCGGTGCAGTGCAGCGCCCCCCGCGCCCCGCTCAGGCAGCCCCGCGCCCCCGCCCCGCGCCCGCCATGCCAGAGCAGCTTAGCGTCGCCGAGTTCCTGGCTGTGACCGCGGAGGATCTCAACTCCCCGGCCGGGGCCGCCACCTTCGCCGCCAAGTTGCCCCGGTGCCGGGGGGCGGCTCTGGTGCGGGAGGAGGTGAGGGGGACAGGGCGGGAGGGGTCGAGGGTCTGCGCAAGGCCTGGCCTTGACCTTCACAAGCGTGACTGGAACTATGATGGCCCCTTACTGCGCCCCCAGAAACCTGCCGCCTCCCCAGATCTGTGACACCCCAGCGCATCTCAAACATCTAAGTCCTCACCGTCGAGGCGGCGTGGGGTGGGGGTGGGGGATGACCCGAGGGACGGTTTGTAGGGGGTCTTGAGGTCACCTCGATGACACACTCCACAGGTCGGACGACATGCCTCAAATGCTCTGAGTGACTGTCTTCGTCGCATGTGTATTTGCTTAGCGCCTTACAGCCTCTGTTTGTGTCTTCATCTTCGGAGCCCCACAAGGGTGTCCCCCAAGTCACTCCGCTTCTGAGAAGCAGACTTCCCGCCACAGTCCTGAACTTACTTTCTCCCAGGCTGCAGGGAGGCCCCCTTCCTTTGGCTGCTGCTTCTTAGCTTTGGCCCGCGTTTGTGGAATGAATGCCGATGGGAAAGCGCCAGGAGCCGGGGTTCACCTTGGTTCGGCTGTTGGCAAGTTTATAGACTCCTCTCCCCTCCCCGCTCCTCTTTGTCTTTCCCAGCAAAGCGTCCCAGGCCTTTTCTTTCGCCCTTACAGGCTGCCCCACCCCATTCCCATGCTCACTGGAGTTCATCCCGTTCCTCTTTTCGGAACCTGCTGGAGCTTTCCTGGGCTTCTCTGCAGGGAATATTCTACGGCAGACACCCTGTGGCTGTGGGCCAACGGAGCATAATTTGTTTTTGCAGCTTCCTTCCAGAGGCTGCCCCAAATCTGGGTGGCATTTTGGACCTTAGCGGCAAGGTCTAGCCTTCCATCCTTCCCCATAAGTGTGCTGGCCATCTGTGTGGCAGATACAAAGGTAGATAGTTCATAACACCCTGGGTGGATGTCTTGGGAAATGTCTCCTTTTCCTCCTCTCCTCTCGCAGGCTGACTCTCCATCTCAGAGTCTGTTTGTCTCACTTTGCAGGGGGGATTGAGGACTGTGGAAGGACCGTTTGACTTGGAGGAAAGGCAATCCTATATTCAAATTTTGTCTCTGCACTCTGCCAGTTGGGCAAGCTTGGGCATGCAACCTGATCTGTCATCTGTAAAATGGGGATAATAATGTTTCTCTCACCCGGCTGTGGTGTATAAAGCATGCATCTTGGCGAATGGAATGGTATCATCAGGTAAATTGATGGACCTCTTTAGGCAGTGATTGGGTCTTTTTGGTCTTCGCTTCTCTCACAGAGCTTAGCCTTGTACTTTGCACATAGTAGGGATACATGTTTTAATTAAAATAAGAAGTGGCCAGTGAGGTTTGGCTTCCTTCCTTGGAGAAAAAGAGTAGCTTGGAGGCTACTGCCTATGAACGTGGATTATATTTTGCTGGCAGGCTCACAGCCCATCCTGTGGGGGGCCTCTTGAAGTTTGTCTTCACAGTCTTGCATTTCATGACCCAAAAGAGTTCAGTGCCATCCATACCTTTAGGTATTTCATGGTTCCCCTTCCTTTCCAGGCTGCTCATTAGAATGTTAAATCAGAGCAGGAGAAGGGGCTGCACTATGAACCTTTCTCTGTGGACAGAAATGCCCATTGCCGTCCATGCAGTTGGCCTTGCTGGGCTTTGTGTACACAAGCACTTGTGTGTGTTGGGGGAGGGGGCCCTTAGAATGGGTCTGGAGGTAGCTCTGATCAGGGCTCAGCTTTGCCTCAGTTCAGGCCAGACAAAACCCACTCTGCATTGTCTTTAGATCTTTGGTTTGGTGCATGCAAGTTTCATTTTCAGAACAAAAAGTCTTGTGGCACCCAAACATAGCTTTTCTCTTCAGTATTCGTACTCAAAGTTAAGATCCTGACCTTTGGATTAGACTTTTCCTATTTGGTTTTGCATTTGCATTAATATTTTGTTAATATCTTGTGTTTTCATGTACTATGTTGCTGCATTTTTTCCTCCTAGTTCTGGGCATGACTGTCCCACCCCCAGGCTTGAAGCTTCATCTGGCTGAATCAAATGCAACTGATCTTAAGTCTTCCAGTTCTGGCAGGTTTCCTGGGAGCAACTAAGGACCCTGTCCTGGAACTTGCAGCCCTTTTGTACAATTCTGCTGGAAGGACCCTGGGCAGATGACAGGAATCTAGAATGTCAGAGCCAAGGAACCTTTTAAGATAAGAGATCAGTTAGGAACTCTCTAATTTAAAATGGAGAAACCGATGTCCTGAGAGGGCAAAAGACTTGTGCAAGCTCCCACAGCTGGGTAGTGAAAAAATTGACATTTGTACTCCAGGTGTTTTAAACCCCTGATCCTATTCGCTTTCCTTTTGTGATTTTGTAATTTTTACTTTTTTATGCTACAACCACTTGAAAACTCTTATGACTCTTTCCTTTTAAAGTCCATCTACCTGTCTTCCCTCTGTAACTTCTCTGAACTTCCATTATTTTATCCTTAAAATGGGTCTCACAATCCTTTCCTGCTTACCTCATTGGTTTAAAATTTTTTGTTTTTAATTGTGAAACACTATGCAAATGTAAGAGAGGACAATAAGGTAATCCTTATATCAACCAGCTTCTTCCTCTCCTGGGTCCCTTTATTTTATTTTATTTTATTTTATTTTGTGTTTGAGATAGTCTCACTTTGTTGCCCTCAGTACAGTGCCATGGTGTCATAGCTCACAGCAACCTCAAACTTCTTGGGCTCAAAGAATCCTCTTGCCTCAGTCTCCAGAGTAACTAGGACTACAAGCACAATAACAGCTAGCTATTTTTAGAGTAAGGGTCTCACTTTGCTCAGGCTGGCCTGGAACTCCTGAGTTCAAGGGATCCACCCACCTGGGCCTCTAGAGTGCTAGGATTATAGGTCATACCTTCACGCCTGGCTGCTGGGCCCCTTTATACCCACCACCCATTGATATTCACAGAAACAGGTGAAAACAGGCCCAGGGAGGTAAAAGCTATTGCTCTGTGTTACACAGAGGGTATCTCTGACTCTGCTGTGCCCTGTCTGTGCTCTGTCCAATTTTCCAGACCATCTCTGTGCTAGCACCAAGGACATAAAGATGCTGCTTTGGTTTGCTGGCTGACTAAGAAGACAGCTCATCTTAGGGAGATACAAGTAGGGACCCAGGACTCTGTCCTGAGTATTCAGAGAAAGGTATAGTCAGTGCTATCAGAGGCTAGCAGAGCAGGAGAGGGAGAGAACAGTAAGGACTGGTGCAATTCAGGAGAACTTCTTGGAGAAGGTGACACTTCCAAATAGAAGGATAGATGAACCCCGTTTAGTGGAAAGGACAAGTCAGTGAATTCAGAGACAGAGGCTAGTGGGAAGAGAGTATGTCAGAAACCAAGTAAGTCATTTTGACTGGCAGGAAGAATTCATACTGTATCATGTATGTCAAACTCTTAGTGAATGCACATACCCCAGTGAATCTTAGGTGAAGCAATGTACCACAAATAGGGATCTTCAAAGGCTTATGTTTTCTATATATATATATATATATATATATGTGTATATATATATATATATTTTTGAGACAGAGCCTCAAGCTGTCACCCTGGGTAGAGTGCCATGGCATCACAGCTCATAGCAACCTCCAATTCCTGGGCTCTAGCGAGTCTCCTGCCTCTGCCTCCCAAGTAGCTGGGACTACAGGCACCCGCCACAACGCCCGGCCATTTTTTGGTTGCAGTCGTCATTGTTGTTTGGCGGGCCCGGGCTGGATTCAAACCCGCCAGCTCAGATGTAGGTGACTGGAGCCTTGGCCCGTTGAGCCACAGGCGCTGAGCCTCTATATTTTTTAATTTAAAAATAAAGTTTTAATTAGATTGCAGGCATAATATTTTTTTCTTTTGGAGACAGAGTCTAGTTATGTTGCCCTCGGTAGAGTGCTGTACCATCATAGCTCACAGCATCCTCAAACTCTTGGGCTCAAAAAATTCTCTTACCTCAGCCTCCCAAGTAGCTGAAAGCACAGGCACCTGCCACAGCGCCTGGCTGTTTTTAGAGGCGGGATCTCGCTCTCGCCCCTGCTCAGGTTGTCTTGAACCTGTGAGCTCAGGGCATTCTACCTGTCTCAACCTCCCAGAGTGCTAGGATTATAGGAGTGAGCCACTGCCCCCTGACTTCATTCTTAATTTTTAATGTTGTGAATTTTCTCATTTGCTTCAGAATGTATTTGTTTGAGTGTAAAAATTATATAATCTTACAGATAGTTTGCAAAAAATACAAACCGTCTTATGCTTGTTTCTGTTGAAGGGAAATTGTTTTATTTTTGTTTTGTTTGTTTGTTTATTTATTTATTTATTGAGACAGAGTCTTGCTCCATCACCCAGGCTAGAGTGCCATGGCTTTAGCCTAGCTCATAGCAACCTCAAACTCCTGGACTCAAGCTATATTCCTGCCTCAGCCTCCAGCTGGGATTATAGGTGCCCACCACTCTGCCCAGCTAATGTTTCTATTTTTAGTAGAGATGGAATCTCTTAGGCTGGTCTCAGCCTCCTGACCTCAAGCAATCCTCCTGCCTCGGCCTCCCAGAGTGCTAGGATTATAGGAGTGAGCCAGCATACCCAGCCAGAGAATTTGTTTTAAAGAATTAGAGGTAGAATTGGAGAGCAGTAGGTAAAGGTAGACCTCACCAGGCCCTGGAGCTCAAGGCTGGGAAGTTGTCAGGAACTAAGGCAGCCGCTGCATCTTCTCACTCTTGCCTCTGCTTCTCTTTGTACATCTGATTGGTACTTTTTGCTCATTTGTCATTGCACAGGCCCCAAAGTGCAGCTTTAGCCACTACATTCATGTGACCTCACTGGTCCTGTGTCTAAAGGTAACCTAGCTAATCTCCTGTCCCACTTCCAAGTTCCTGGCAGAGGTTGACAGCCCAGCCCAGCTTTTGGATTCATTCCAGAAGCCAGGTCTCCACCCCTGGTTTTATTAGTGAAGGTCATGGAAGGAGAGACTTGGGCAGGTTAAACATGGCCACTGTGTCCTACTGTGTGGGAGGGGACACTTCTCGGAGAAGAGGGGTAGGGCCTGGATAGTTGCCCCAGAAGTGTCTATGGTGATTCCTCTCTGTTTGGCACAATCTAGGCTCCAGGGAGACTCATTATGCTCATCCTGTTTCATACTTCCCTGGGTTAGATTGTTTACACATACTCCCAGGTATAGGTGAGCCCCAGTTTGGAAAACTCAAGGGTGGAAGAATTAAAAAGATGGATTAATGCTATTGCACTCCAGCCAGGGAAATAGAAGGAGACTCTCTCTCTCTCAAAAAAGATGGAGGGCGGGGCATAGGGGCTCACACCTGTAATCCCAGCACTCTGGGAGGCTAAGGAGGGTGTATCTGGATCTCTCGTGCTCACGGGTTTGAGACCAGCCTGAGCAAGATTGAGACACTGCCTCTAAAAAATAGCTGGCATTGTGGCAGGTGCCTGTAGTCCCAGCTACTTGGGAGGCTAAGGCAAGTAAATCACTTGAGCTTAAGAGTTTGAGGTTGCTGTGAGCTGTGATGCCACAGTACTCTACCAGGAGTAAGAAAGTGAGACTTTGTCTCAAAACACAAAAAACAAACAAAAAAGATGGATTAGAGGCTGGGCATGGTGGCAATCCCACCACTTTAGGAGGCCCAGTGGGGAAGATCACTTGAGATCGGTAGTTTGAAACCACCCTGGGTGACATAGCAAGACCCCCATCTCTAAAAGAATTGTTTTAATTAGCCAGGTGTGGTGTTGCACATCTGTAGTCCTAGCTACTCAGGAGGCTGTGACAGAGGATTGCTGGAGTCCAAGTGTTTGAAGCTATAGTCAACGATGGTTATATCACTGTAATTTATTTGTTTAAATAAATAAAATAAAAAATAATAAAACAAAAATATAGATTGGAATGCTAAGAGGGTACAAGAAGACTTGGAGGGCCTTGAATGCTAGTTAGGTGTTCTGCCTTTTTGGTGGGCAGTGGGGACCGCTGGAGCCAATAACATTGCCCAAGGAATGGATGAGGTCATCCCTGCCCAGGGATGCGGCAGCCAGCATAGTGCCTGGGGACTGCTCCAGGCCAGATTCTGTTATTAGGCCATGGGTAAGCACATTGCTCAGCACAAGAGATGCAGTCTCTGCCCTGTGGAGCTTACAGTCGTCTGGGGGAGGCAGAGAGTAAGCAGGTAAATAAATAAGTCAGGAATTGCACACTTTGCTAAGTGGCCTGAAGGCTCCCCCTCCTCATTAAGGCCTTGCTTGAGGTTCTGGTGCTGGATCCTCATCTCTTTGCGTGCTAGGCTCTCTCTCCAGGCAATCTGTCCACATGTGGGGCCTTAGTCACCTCCCATCTCTAGGCAACTCACATGTTTGTTCCTTCAGCCCAGATCTTCACTTCCCCACTGCTCACTTGATGATTTCACTTACACCACACCCATGGTGTGTCCCTCTATTCCAGTGTTTTTCAATCTTTTTAATCTCGCGGCAGACTTGAACCTATAGTAAAACATCCATGGCACACTTAAATGATGTTGATCAAAGAAAAGAGTAAAAAAAAAAAAAGAAAAAAAGAATATACTTACTGTGCTTTGAAACTTCTTTTGAAAAATCATTTAATTAATGACCTTTACATTTTTTTTTTTCATGGCACATCAGTTGAAAATCCCTACTCTATTCTGTTTCACTAGCCAGATCCTCAAGGAAAATCACTTGAGCCCAGGAGTTTGAGGCTGCTGTGAGTTATGGTGACACCATTGCACTCTAGCCTGGGCAACAAAGCAAGAACCTGTCTTAGAAAAAGAGACCAAAGGGGCAGAAACATCATGTCGGGCAAATGGAAGAGTGACCTGAGCTGAGTTTGGGAAGATAGGCTGGGGTCATAGTCAAGCTTGCAGGCTCTGGTAGCAAGCTTGGATTTTACTTAATTATGCAGGCAAGGAACATAATCCATTTGTATTATTATTTTTTTTTTTTGTAGAGACAGAGTCTCACTTTATCGCCCTGGGTAGAGTGCCGTGGCGTCACACTGCTCACAGCAACCTCCAGCTCTTGGGCTTAAGCGATTCTCTTGCCTCAGCCTCCCTAGTAGCTGGGA
>CAUYON010006395.1:0-18234 GCA_963573935.1 Arctocebus calabarensis | reverse complement strand
GCTTGAGCCCAGGAATTGGAGGTTGCTGTGAGCTGTGATGCCACAGCACTCTATCCAGGGTGACATCTTGAGGCTCTGTCTCAAAAAAAAAAAAAAAAAAGAGTAATTTAAAAAATTAGTGAGGCATAGGAACATGTGTTTATACTCCCAGCTATTCAGGAGGCTGACACAGCAGGATCATAAGACCCAAGGAATTTGAATTTACAGTGAGCTATGATTGTGCTACTGCACTCCAGACTGGGAAACAGTGTGAGACCCTGTCTAGAGTGAAAAAAAAAAAAGGTCTTACTACCCTACCACTACCATGCTAACAAAGGTCAGTTGTAGTTATTACAATCAACACTTAGCTTCCAGCCAACAGCCAGTAGCAAATGGCACCCAGGAGAGTGAACCATTCTGGATGTCCAACTTAATAGAGCCTTTGATTACTACTCAGTCGTCATGCAAATGAAACTATCTGACATAGGTAAGTCTTCAGTATATTGTCTCAACCTACTTTTCTTGATAAGTCAGACCTGTACCTTTTAGCATGCAGTTTTTCAGAACACAAAGTTTTTTAAGGCACATATTACCTTATAGCATGACATCAGTATCTTTCCAGGATATGTAAAGGATATACAGGCATAGGTGGGAACTGGGACCAGTGAGAGCACAGTAGTCAAATTTCCCATCTCATGCTTATTCTCACATATGATAATAGTTCCAAACTATCACCTCCTAATAAACATGTGTGTTTCTGTCTTTCCTGACTTAGGGTACTTACCCAGCAAACCAAAACAAATACTAGAAGTTACTCTCCTACCAGTTCTACTTCCTGAATCTGTCCCCTACTTTACATCCTCCATGCTTTCGCCCCTCTACTTGTTGACCACTACAAAGCCTTCTAATCACACAATCTTCTCCCCCAAACTATCATCTACATTACTGCCCGATCTGCAATGACTACCCATAGATGCCAAACTAAGTAAGCCTCAGGTGCTCCAGGGTGCCAAAGGAAATTCACAAGATATTTGCCAAGGGATATTTTAAATACTCCAGGCAAACATAGCAATACATTTGGCATCAATCTATTGAATACTACATGTGCTACTAGTTCAAGGTGGTATGGTGTAATAACCAAGTGTGCTACACTCCTTTTAACCATGTAGTATCTTTGCAAACCTGTGTTTTTTTGCAGCAGTTATTATGTTTCTTCTTCCTTTTTTTTTAAAGACAGTTTCAAGCCATCGCCGTGAGTAGAGTGCTGTGGCATCATAGCTCACAGTAACCTCAAACTCTTGGGCTTAAGCAATTCTCTTGCTTCAGCTTCCCAAGTAGCTGGGACTACAGACGCCCACCATAACATACAGCTATTTTTTGGTTGTAGTTGTTATTGTTGTTTGGCAGGCCCTGGCTGGATTTGAACCTGTCAACCTCATTGTATGTGGCTGGCACCCTAGCTGTTGAGCTACAGGCGCCGAGCCAGCAGTTACTACATTAAAAATAAAATACTGCTCAAAAAATCAATGTGAGGCTGGGCGTGGTGGTGCACGCCTGTAATCGTAGCACTATGGGAGGCTGAGGTGGGCAGGATGCCTGAGCTCACAGGTTCAAGACCAACCTGAGAAATAGTGAGACCTCATCTCTAAAAATAGCCAAGCACTGTGGCGTGCATCTGTATCTGAGCTACTTGGGAGGCTGAGGCAAGAGAAATGCTTGAGGCTGCTGTGAGCTATGACACTGTGGCATTCTACTGAGGGTAACAAAGTGAGACTCTGTCTCAAAAAAAAAAAAAAAATCAATGTGGGAAGAGATTAACCATGGTAATAGTTCAATCTGAATCTGAGGTTCAAAATAGAAATATTTTTTCCTTCAATTTGTGTCACTTTAAGAATAAGAATGTTAGTGCTTGGCGTCCATAGCACAGTGGTTACAGTGCCAGCCACATACATCGAGGCTGGTGGGTTGGAACCCGGCCTGGGCCAGCTAAATAACAATGACAACTGCAACAAAAAATAGGTAGGCGTTGTGGGGGGCGCCTACAGTCCTAGCTACTTGGGAGGCTGAAGCAAGAGAATCGCTTAAGCCCAATAGTTGGAGGTGTGAGCTGTGATGCCATGGCACTCCACCGAGGTCAACAAAGTGAGACTCTGTCTCAAAAAAAGAAAAGAATGTTAATTATAAGTAGTTAATGAAAATAAAATATTAGAGAATGAAGTTTAAAATATTTCTTTCAATTCATGAGTATTATTTTTTCAAATGATTACTGAGTTATTAGGACATAAACGTTTATTTATCTAGTCTTTTGAACTTAACAAATTAATACAGAATTGTTAGGAATTTCAATTAGTGTATGCCGAACATAAAAAACAACTGAGAAATTAAAGGTGGTACAAACTGAGGAACTTCTGGCCTACACAATAAACTCCCACCTATTTGTCTAGATACGTCCCCACCTTTCAAATTCACATCTTGTATGATAAAGACAAAGCTGTGCCTCCATCTAAAATGTCCCCACTGGGGGCGGCACCTGTGGTTCATTGAGTAAGGCGTTGGCCCCATATACCAAAGACAGTGGGTTCAAACCCAGCCTCAGCAGAATTGCAAAACAGAAAAATAGTTGGGCGTTGTGGTGGGTGCCTGTAGTCCCAGCTACTCAGGAGGCTGAGGCAAGAGAATAACCTAAGCCCAGGAGTTGGAGGTTGCTGTGAGCTGTGTGATGCCATAGCACTCTTCGAAGAGTGAGAAAGTGAGACTGTCTCTACAAAAAAAAAATAAATAAATAAAATAAAATGTCCCCACTGACCTTGCTACTAGGCAGATTCCTAACTCATTCTTAAAGATAAAAGCATTACCTCTGAGATGAAAAAATAATTTTTAAAAAGTGTATTTACTTTTTAAAAGGCAAACAGTTTCCCATCATCCATCCTGTAGTAGTTCCTATCCCTTTTCTCTTATCTAAACCTTAATGGTCCATAGGGAACACTTCTCCAAAAGCACTAGAGTTTGATAGAAAAGTATGAACAAGGAGCCAGAAAACCAGGTCACTGTGCAAGGGCAAAGTTTTTTCCCCCCTCATTTATAAAATGAGAAGCTAAGAAAAACTGGTACTTAACATACTCCTCAGCTCTATGCAATCCTTCTAACTAAACTGACAAGCTATTGAAAAGAAAGGATCTACAACAGCTCTATTAGGAAAATATTTTTTCTCTTTTAAGGGAAGGGGTCTCACTCTGTTGCCCGAGCTAGAGTACAGTGGTGTGATCATAGCTCACTGCAACCTGAAGCTCCTGAGCTCAAGTGTTCCTACTTCCTCAGCCTCCTAAGAAGCTGTGACTACAGATATGTGCCACAAGGCCCAGCTAATTTTTTTATTTTTGGAGAGATGGAGTCTCATCCTGGCTCAAGCTGCTCATGGAACTCCTGACCTCAAGCAATCATCCTACTTTAGCCTCCCAGAATGCTAGGATTACATGTGTGAGTCACTTAGGAACATTCTTTTTATCTAGCCTTTCTTACTTTTTGACAAAATGAAATTAAATTTTTTAAATACTATTTTATAAGGGGTTTTAAAATCTTAACACAAAGGGAAAAGATGACAATAAAAACAAAGATAAGAAAGAGCTATTCTGTAGTCTCAAGATTAAGAAAGATAAACATTTGTTAAAGAAATTCGAAATCCTAGGATTATTATGGACATACAGCTAGCGTTTACCTCATTTTTAATTGTTTCCACTTTGGTCTTTTCCTTTGACCCAGATGTTGGCATTTCCTTTGTGTGCCCATCAGGAATGTATATCAAAATGCATGGGGCCTCTTTGCAACTATACGGGCTAAACAGAAAATGAAGGACAGAAATATTCAATTGAACAAAATTATTGAACAGATTAAAACTCAATTCTTAGATAAATTCAGCAGCGCTGAGTTAATGTACTTTCCAAAGCACAAAACAATATATTATTCTCTTAGTATTAATGTTGGTTATTGAGAGCAATTTAAAAATACATAAATAAAACTTGGCAGTCCATATTACAAATGTCCAGTTTACAAATTTTTCATTTTTTTGAGACAGTCTCACTATGTTGCTCTTGGTAGAGTGCCGCTGGGAAATAGCTCACAGCAACCTCAGAAGCTGAGCGTTGTAGGGGGTGCCTACAGTCCCAGCTACTTGGGAGGTTGAAGCAAGAGAATCACTTAAGCCTAATAGTTGGAGTTGTGAGCTGTGACGCCATGGCACTCCACCGAGGTCGGCAAAGTGAGACTCTGTCGCAAAAAAAGAAAAGAATGTTTGTTAATTATAAGTAGTAAATGAAAATAAAATACTAGAGAATGAAGTTTAAAATATTCCTTTCAATTCATGAGTATTATTTTTTCAAATGATTACTGAGTTATTAGAACATAAACGTTTATCTAGTCTTTTGAACTTTACAAATTAATATAATACAGAATTGTTAGAAATTTCAATTAGTGTATGCCAAACATAAAAACAACTGAGAAATTAAAGGTGGTACAAACTGAGGTACTACGATCATAGGCGTGAGCCACCGCACCCAGCCCCAAGTTGATTTTTGAGCAGTATTTTATTTTTAATGTAGTAACTGCTGGCTCAGCACCTGTAGCTCAACGGCTAGGGTACCAGCCACATACAGTGAGGTTGACAGGTTCAAATCCAGCCAGGGCCCGCCAAACAACGACAACTACAACCAAAAAATAGCTGTATGTTGTGGGGGGGCGTCTGTAGTCCCAGCTACCTGGGAAGCTGAGGCAAAAAAATTGCTTAAGCCCAAGAGCGGAGCATTCCTCTTGCCTCAGACTCCCAAGTAGCTCGGACTACAGGTGACCACCACAATGCCTGGCTAATTTTTCCATTTTTAGTAGAGATGGGGTTTTGCTCTTGTTCAGGCTGGTCTCAAAACTCCTAATCTCAAGGGATCCACTTGCCTCAGCCTCCCACAGTGCTAAGAGGACATGCATGAGCTATAGCACCCAGCCTCAGTTTATAAACTTTCATAGATAAAAGTACAGGGATAAAGTATTATCTACTCTGCTTGCCACCAGAAATGGCATTAGTGGCTGTTAGTGGTATCACTCTTTACTTAAAAGGAAACATATCTACATACTACATATAATCTACTTATAAGCAGAATTTCTATAAAACATTTTCTATAAAAATCCACTGCCCCGGGCTCCGCGCCTGTGGCTGAACAGGCTAAGGCGCCAGCCACATACACCTGAGCTGGCGGGTTCAAATCCAGCCCGGGCCCGCCAAACAACAAGGACGGCTGCAACCAAAAAATAAAAAGTGGCCGGGCGTTGTGGCTGGCACCTGTAGTCCCAGCTACTTGGGAGGCGGAGGCAGGAGACTCGCTTGAGCCCAGAAGTTGGAGGTTGCTGTGAGCTGTGATGTCAAGGCACTCTACCCAGGGTGACAGCTTGAGGCTCTGTCTCAAAAAAATAATAATAGTAATATAATCCACTGCCCCAAGACCATTTATAAGCGAAGGATTTCTGTAAATTTTGTGATAACAGCTACAAAGTAAAATTAAAAACAAAAATAATTCAGTAACAATAGGATCAATCATGTCTCTTCAATACTTTTTAATAATAGCTTTAATGAGATATAATTCACACACCCAAAATTCATTCTTTGAAAGGATATAATTTAATGGTTAAAGTTATACAACCATAACTATCTAATTTCAGACTATTTATATTACCATCAAAAAGAAACTTCCAACTCCTTATCAATTGTTCCACAGTCCCTGAATTCCTCTAGCCTATTTCTAAGGATTTGTCTATTCTGGCTGCCTCATAAGTGGAATCATACACTATGTGTTTTGTTGAGACTGGCTTCTTTCACTCAGCATAATATTTACTAGCTTCATCTATGTTGAGCATTAATCAATACTTCATTCCTTTTTATGGCTGAATTATTAATCCACTATACAAATCCACCACATTTCATTTATATATTCATCAGTTAATGGTCATCTGAGTTGTTTACTTTTACCAATTATTAAAAATGGAGCTATGAGCATTTATTTATGAGCTTTTTTGTGAACATGTTTTTATTTTTTTATTTACAAAATTGAAATTGATGGGTTAAATAGTAGGTTACTCAATGTTTAACTATTTGAGGAACTGTTCACCAAAGAGGCTATAAACACTTTACAGTTCTACCAGCAATATATAAGGACTCCACAGTCTCCACACTCTCTCCAACACATGGTACATTTTTTATTTTACTCTTCCTAGCAGGTTTACAGTGATATCTGATTGTGGGTTTGATCTACATTTCCCATTTTTAACATGCTTATCGACCATTTGTATATTGGTTTTGGAAAACTATCTGTTCAAAACCTTTGTCCATTTTTAATTGGTTGGTATTCTAGACGCTAATTTTTTACAGCTTTACTGTGCAAATATTTTATCCGATTCTGTAGTTTGTCTTCTTACTTTCTTTATTTTATTTTATTTTATTTATTTATTTATTTTTTGAGACAGAGCCTCAAGCTGTCACCCTGGATAGAGTGCCATGGCATCACAGCTCACAGCAACCTCCAATTCCTGGGCTCAAACGAAGTCTCTTGCCTCCACCTCCCAAGTAGCTGGGACTACTCAACCCCTTGAGCTACAGGTGCTAAGCCGTCTTACTTTCTTAATGTTGTTTTTTAAAACAAATATTTAAAATATTGATGAAGTCTAATTTGTCTATTTCTTCTTTGGTAGCTTGTACATTAGGTGTTATATCTTGACAATACTTCATTGGATTACAAAGATTTATACTGATGTTTTCATCTAAGGTTTTTATAGTTCTAGATCTTACAAGGAGGTTTTTGAAAGATTTTGAATTAATTTTTGTATTCTATATGAGTTACACATCAAACTTCACTCTTTTATATGTGGCTATTCAGTTGTTCCCGCACCATTTCTTTCTTTCTTTCTTTTTAGACAGAGTCACATTTTGTCACCCTCAGTAGAGTGCCATCGCAGCACAGTTCACAGCAACCACAAACTCTTGGATTCAAGTGATTCCTTTGCCTCAGCCTCCTGAGTACCTGGAACTACAGGTGCCTGCCACAACGCCTGGTTAGTTTTAAAGATGGGGTCTCACTCTTGCTCAGGCAGATATCAAACTCCTGAGCTCAGCCAATCTGTCTGCTTCAGCCTCCCAGAGTGATAGGATTACAGGTGTGAGCCACTCTGCACGGCTCCAAGCACCAGCACCAGCATCACTTCTTAACAAGTTCAATTAATTTTCTGAGAATAAACTGAGAATCTACTCATTACTCTAGTTGGTGGTACCACCACCATTACTGACTATTTATGATGGTTTAATAAGTATCATGTACTCTGCTATATTCTTTACATGCATGATCTTATATGACTAATGGCAATATGGTACTGAGATGAATAAGTATCTGTCCCTAATAAGCTTAAATTCTAGTGGTAGAAACAAAATAGACAGTTTCCATATTCTAAAGAAGAAAGTACCAGATGATTATGAGAACACATAGGCTGAGCATCTACTCAGACTGCAGGACTTTAACAATGTTCTCGAAGGGGTGGCACCTGTAGCTCAAAGGAGTAGGGTGCTGGCCCCGTATATGGGAGGTGGTGGTTCCGAACCCGGCCCCAGGCCAAAAACTGTAAAAAAAAAAAAAAAAAAAAAGCTCTTGAAGAAAGAACATTTGAAAAGTTACTCAGATGAAGAAAAAGAAGCACATGAGCGCGCGGCCCCATATCTAAAAATAGCTGGGCATTGTGGCGGCTACCTATAGTACCAGCTACTTGGGAGGCTGAGAAAAGAGAAAAGCTTGAGCTCAGGAGTCTGATGTTGCTGTGAGCTGTGACGTCATAGCACTCTACGAAGGGCAACAAAGTACTATTATGTATCAAAAAAAAAAACGGAAGAAGAAGGAAAAAAAAAGAAGAGTCATTCAGGAAAAGCCACAGATGTTCAAAGCTCATGCTGCCTTTGGGAAACTCTAAAGTCTAGGCAGGTGCATGTAAGGAAAACTTAAATAGGTACAGCCCAAGTGGGCAGAGAGGCTGTACATGAAAGTTCTTGCATGTCAAGCTAAAAATCTTAGATTTTACCCAAAACTAACACGAATTTTTAAGGAGAGAGAGAAATGTGGTAAAATTATTACTTTGAAATCTTTACATGGATGGAGCTGGAACATATTCTTCTTAGCAAAGTATCTCAAGAGTGGAAGAAAAAGTATCCAATGTACTCAGCCCTACTATGAAGCTAAATTATAGCTTTCATATGAAGGCTAAAACCCAGTTATAGCACAAGAAATGGGGAAAAGGGCAAGGGAGGGGAGGGGACAGGGGAGGATGGATGGAGGGAGGGTGATTGGTGGAATCATACTTACGGTGCATCTTACAAGGGTACAAGTGAAAATTACTAAATGTAGAATATAAATGTCTTCGTATAGTGATTAAAAGGTCATGAAGGCTATGTTAAATAGTTCAATGAAAATATTTCAGATTGTATATAAAGCCAGCACATTGTGCCCCATGATTGCACCAATGTACATAATCATGATTTAATAAAAATTAAAAAAAAAAAAAGAAAGAAAGAAAAAGAAAGTTTCAGGCTAATGGTGTGTGAAAGCTGGATTGGTGGCTCGGTGCCTGTAGATCAACGGGCTAAGGCGCCAGCCACGTACACCTGGAATTGGCACCAGGAATTGGAGGTTGCTGTGAGCTGTGATACCACTGCACTCTATCCAGGGTGACAGCTTGAGGCTCTGTCTCAAAAAAAAAAAAAAAAGAAAGAAACTGGATTGGAAAAGGGATGAAACTGGATATACTTTAGCAATGTGTTCTGGCAGTCAAGGAATAAATCCTTAAAGGCCCGAAGTTAAGACAAAAGAATGGATCCAAAGAGAATGACAAGATAGGCAGTACAAACAAGATTTGCTGACTAGACAGAAGGATGAAGAACAACAAATCAGAGATGACACACATTGAGCTTGAGGTACTTGAAAAACTTCTATTCAAAGATGTCTGCAAAGACCGTCAGATTCACAAGTCTGAAACTCTAGAGAGATGCCTGACCATGGAGTTAAAGAAACCCAATTTTTTGAAAAAGCAGAGATAAGGCTTGGCGCCTGTGGCTCAACGGGCTAAGGCGCCAGCCACGTACACCTGAGCTGACGAGTTTGAATCCAGCCTGGGTCCGCCAAACAACAATGACGGTTGCAACCAAAAAAAAAAAAAAATGGCCGGGCGTTGTGGCGGGCGCCTGTAGTCCCAGCTACTTGGGAGGCTGAGGCAGGAGACTCGCTTGAGCCCAGGAACTGGAGGTTGCTGTTGAGCTGTGATGCCACGGCACTCTATCCAGGGTGACAGCTTGAGGCTCTGTATCAAAAAAAAAGAAAAAGCAGAGAAAATAGAAAATCAAAAGAAAGAGGACAAAAATTTACCAATTTAAAGTTCTCCTTATAATCCTACTACTTCATGGTTTTTTAAAAAAACAAACCGGTTTTGAAGCACTTTTCATTTAGATATTCAGTTACATTTGGTTACCTAACAGGTTCGTAAGGTTGATCACATATGAAGAATCCTCTTCTCTGGAGCTGTATAATGTCTCCTTTTTTCAAATCCTTAAGGCAGGGATCCCCAAGCATTAGTTCTTCGTGCTATAAAGGTGATACGAAATATACTTTCTCAATATTAGTGCACTAAAACAACTCTAAAATTCATGTAGTTTTTGGGGGGCTGGAACATTCCCATTTTAAACAGATAACATTACAAAGTTTACTACTTAAGCACAAAGAGTGAAACAAGGAAGTGTGTTAAAATAAATTATAATTAGACTTAATCATTTTTTTTTTTTTTTTGAGATAGAGCCTCAAGCTGTCACCCTGGATAGAGTGCAGTGGTATCACAGCTCACAGCAACCTCCAATTCCTGGTGCCAAGTGAGCCTCTTGCCTCTGCCTCCCAAGTAGCTGGGACTATAGGTGCCCGCCACAACGCCTGGCCATTTTTTGGTTGCAGCCATCATTGTTGTTTGGCTGGACTGGGCTGGATTCGAACCCGTCAGCTCGGGTGTACATGGCTGGCGCCTTAGCCCATTTAGCCATAGGCGCCGAGCTGACTTAATCATATTTTTAAAAGTTAACATTTATAAACTGAATGGCTTCAGGAAGCCTTTTAAGTAGCTTGATTCAAGACACTCAGCAAAAACACTTTTCTCATCCTAAATATGAAATATAATGCAAGAAGCACATAATAGCCTTAGTTGAAAGATATGCCAGCACAGCACTTAAGTGCAAGGGACAGGACAGAATACACGGTCTGCAGCTCTTCTTCTATTTACTATCTGTCCTCAGGCAAGTTACTTAACCTCACTGTGCTTCATTTATTAGTAGTAATAAAATGGAAACATTATTGACAACTTTTTATTTAAACAAAATTATACAGATTCTTTTTCTTTTTTTTGAGACAGTGTCTCACTCTATCACCCTGGGAGAGTACAAGTGCCATTGAGTCATAGCTCACAGCAAACTCAAACTCCTGGGTTCAAACGATCCTCTTGCCTCAGCCTCTGGAGCAGCTGTGACTACAGGTGTCTCACAATATCCCACTAGTTTTTCTATTTTTAGTTGAGATGGGGTCTTGCTCAGCCTGGTCTCAAACTCCTGAGCTCAAGGAATCCACCCACCTCAGCCACCCAGAGTGCCAAGATTACAGGCGTGAACCACACTGCTGGCCCAGATCTTTTCCATTTTAGTGAGGAGCCAAGACACTGAAAATTAATTTTAAAATTCTAAACAAAAGTTTATATAACCAGATGAATCATGGTTTCTTTTAGAAGGCTACCTTACTGTTCTTGTTGACATACTGCTTAAAGTCCTCATCTTTTCCTAGCACTGGCTTTGTGATCAAGTGCTCATAAGTGACGCAGATTGCTGGAATAGGAAGAGCATGTGTAGTCTCTGCAAGCCAAGTGATCTTAGTGGTTTTCTTGTAGTCTTTGTTCTCCAAGTTCAATTTTGCATCAAGAGATACAATTTTTCCATTTGGATTTCTAAATATAAAATTGAAAAGCATTAAAAAAAAAACTGCCATAAATGCAATAATTTTGTTTTATAATAATTATTTTTAATATTACAAAATAACTTATTTTTCTTTACAATGGAGAGAGAATTCTTTTTGGAAAAATTTCATATCAAACGTTCATTTGCACTTCTAATACACCAGACATATATTGGTCAATAGCTTAGATGGATAAAATATAATCTCTTATCTAGATACTAATCAATCCACCAGAGAAGAAAACCATATAATTTGACAAAGAACATGAACATATTCATCAAGTCACAAGTATTAAATATATTAAAATCTGAAATACTTTATGTAAAAACATTTAGTAATTACTTGCAATCATATGTAATGAGGTAATTAAGATTTTAGCATTTACATGAATTAATTCTAACTTTACTATGTTCCATTTATATAATCTGAAGAACAAATAAGTGTACCATACTACAGTAACTAAAAAATTACATTTATCATCACAATCAATTTCAAAGTAAATTTTAGGATGAAGATTATGTTCTATTTCATACAAAGAATGCCCCCACCAGGCAACTATATAATGAGGTGATTAAAAAAGGATTCTAAAACATTAGAACTATTTCTTATATCTACGTGCATTAATTTTCAACACCACAAGTGAAAGATATCCTATTAAACTGGAATATGTATATGGAAAAAAGTTTAATTTCAGTCCAGAATTTGCAATACCTGTGTTTGGACTGATTTATAGTCTGCAGCATAACAAGTCTCCATTAGGCAATGTTTAATAAGTAAATAAAAAGAGTTTTCTTCCATATTTATTTGAAAACAAACAAGAAGTTCTTACTTGTGTATTTTAGTAATGTTGATATTGCCCCAATTTATAAATGTAACCATCTCGCCCTCTGAAAAAGTCTCTGCATCAGCACCTTCAATGAAAACTTTGGAACTATACCACACAGGCTTCAAACCAACATCAGGATTCTGATAAAAGAAAAGGAGGGTGTTGGCTGAAGTTACAATTTGTTAAACCCAACATGCAAATTTATACATTCATTTTCATTTTTTAACAAGTCATCTCTGTTATTATGCTGTTGACAGTTCATTGCTGTATTAAACGAAAATCCTGTTCAGAGATGTCAGGATGGGGGCAGTGGCTCATGTGACTCTAATCCTAACACTCTGGGTTGCCTGAGTTCAGGAGTTTGAGACCAGCCTGAGCAAGAGCATTGTGGCAGGCACCTGTGGTCCTAGTTACATGGGAGGCTGAGACAAGAAGATCATTTGAGCCCAGGAGTTTGAGGTTGCTGTGAGCTATGCGGCCAGAGCACTCTACCCAGTGCATCAAAGGGAGACTCTGTCTTAAAAAAAAAAAAAAAACTGCCGGGTGTTGTGGTGGGTAGTCCCAGCAACTTGGAGGCTGAGGCAAGAGAATTGCCTAAGCCCAGGAGTTGGAGGTTGCTGTGAGCTGTGTGATGCCATGCACTCTACCCAGGGCAATAAAGTGAGACTCTTGTCTCCACATAAAAAAAAAAAAAAAAAAAGCAACTTTACTTTTTCTCCAACTTTTGTGTGTGTATGTATGTGAGACACAGTCTCACTTTGTCACCCTTAGTAGTGTGCTGTAGCATTTTAGCTCACAGCAACCTCAAACTCCTAGGTTCAAGGGATTCTCCTGCCACAGCCTCCAGGGAGCTGGGACTACAGGCACCCACCCATAGCATCCAACTATTTTTCAGAGACGGGGTTTTGCTCTTGCTCAGACTGGTCTCAAACTTGAGAGCAAGACATCTGCCTCAGTCTCCCAAGTGCTGGGATTACAGGCATGAGCCACCAAGCTCAGCTCATCTTTTTTTTTTGAGGAAGAGTATCACTCTGTCAAACTGGGAGAGGGCCGTGGTGTCATCATAGCTCACAATAACCTCAAATTCTTGGGTTTCAGTGATCCTCTTGCCTCAGCCTCCCAAGTAATTAGGATGATAGGCACCTGCCACAACTATTTTTAGAAACGGGGTCTTGCTCCTGGCTTAGGCTGGTCTTGAACTCCTGAGCTCAAGCAATCCACCCACTGGGCTGACCAGACTGCTAGGATTACAGGCGTGAGCCACTACACCCAGGACTCCATCTGTTTTTTGACATAAATCTATTCCCTCTTCTGTTCTTAGCATTTAAACAGCACGTTCTTGTTACAATAACAATCACACTGGCCTCAAAGTAGAAATCATTATTTTATTTTTATTTTTGAGACAGACTCTTGACCCAACTAGAATGCCATGGCTTCAGCCTAGCTGACAGCAACCTCAAATTCTTGGGGTCAAGCGATCCTCCTGCCTCAACTTCCTGAGTAGCCTCAGGCATGTACCACCATGCCCAGATAATTTTTCTATTTTTAGTAGAAATAAGGTCTCATTTTGCTCATGCTGGTCTCAAAAATTCTTGATCTTAAGGGATCCTCTTGCCTTGGCCTCCTAGAGTGCTAGGTTTATAGGTGTAAGTCACAGCACTGGGACAACTACAAAAGTTTTGAGATAGGCTATGTTATGATCCATTATTTCACTTCCAAGACACCCAGTCGATAGTGTCCTTTCTGATTCACTTGTGCAAGTTTCAACTTGCTCAGTTTATCGATGTTGCTAGGATGGCTTCACATATTTGCAACTGTGGGGCAGTGCCTGTGGTTCAGTGGGTAGGGCACTGGCACCATACACTGAGAGTGATAGGTTTGAACCTGGCCTCGGTCAAATTGCAACAAAACAATAGCCAGGCATTGTGGCGAGTGCCTGTAGTCCCAGCTACTCAGGAGGCTGAGGCAAGAGAATCGCCTAGCTTAGGAATTGGAGGTTGCTGTGAGCTGCGACACTACAGCACCCTACTGAGGGTGACAAAGTGAAATTGTCTCTAAAAAAAAAAAAAAAAAAAAATATATATATATATATATGCAACTGTGGATTTTATGTTTCTTGATTTTTGTGTATCTCAAAACTTTTGCAATGACCCGCATATGGCACTGGGTCAGCTACCCAACTACTAATGTTAATGGGAGTTAGATGAGGTAACCTGCCCCTAAGATTACTTCCAGCTTAAAAGAATCATTTATTGATTTAAGAACTAAAACAGTATTATTTATCATTTAGCAGCCCTTCAACCTTAATCTGCTTCCAATCCTTAGACTCTCACTACTGCTTTGGTAGCAACAGAGAATACACATCATTTATGAGTAGCATCTACCAAACATAGAGCACAACGGATAAGACCTTAGCAGGCAACTGTGGACTTTTCAGATTTTAGAAGACAAAGTTTAAAAGAAGTATTTTATATATACCACATATACAAAATACAAGAGAGAAAATTTCTATCTTCCTGCTATATATTATATGGAGAAGACATGAGGAATAAATGGCCAAGCACAGTGGCTCATGCCTAAAAATCTACCACTCTGGGAGGCCAAGGTGGAAAATCACTTGCGCTCAGGAGTTTGAGATCAGCCTTGAGCAAGAGCAAGACCTTGTCTCAACTAAAAATAGAAAAATTATCCAGGCACTGTGGCCGTACCCGTAATCCCAGCTACTCAAAAGGCTGAGGCAGGAGGATTGCAAGAACCCAGGGACTTAAGATTGCAGTAAGCTGGCTTGACACCTGTGGCTCAACGGGCTAAGGTGCCAGCCATGTACACTTGAGCTGGCGGGTTTGAATCCAGTCCGGGCCTGCCAAACAACAATGACGGTTGCAACCAAAAATGGCTGGCATTGTGGCGGGCGCCTGTAGTCCCAGCTACTTGGGAGGCAGAGGCAAGAGACTCGCTTGAGACCAGGAATTGGAGGTGCTGTGAGCTGTGATGCCACAGCACTCTATCCAGGGTGACAGCTTGAGGCTCTGTCTCAAAAAAAAAAAAAAAAAAATGATTGCAGTAAGCTAGGTTGATGCCACTGCACTCTAGCCTGGGCAATAAAGTGAGACTCTAATAATTAAAAAAAAAAAGCAAAAACAAAAAAACCCCAAAGGAGTAAAAAGAATGCTGTATTTTTTAAATTGCAGTTTTTATTTGGCAATATTCAAAAGAAAAAGAATATAAGAAGACCTACTAAAATAAACATCAAATGGTACAAGTTGAAAAATTGTTCAGTAAGGCCAGGCGTGGTGGGTGACGCCTGTGATCCTAACACTCTGGGAGACTGAGGTGGGTGGATTGCCTGAGCACAGGAATTCGAGACCAGACTTAGAAAGAGTGAGACCTTGTAGATCCAGCTACTCTGGAGGCTGAGGCAAGAGGATCGCTTGAGCCCAGGAGTTTAAGGTTGCTGTGAGCTATGATGTTACAGCACTCTACTGAGGGTAACAAAGTATGATTCTATCTCAGGAAAAAAAAAAAAAAAGAATTGGCTGGGGCGTAGTGGCTCACACTTGTAATCCTAGCACTCTGGGAGGACTACACAGTTGGATTGCCTGAGTGCACTGGTTCGAGACCAGCCTGAGTCAGAGCAAGACCTCATCTCTAAAAATAGCCAGCGTTGGGCAGTGCCTATGGCACAAAAGAGTAGAGCACTAGCTCCATATACCGGAGGTGGTGGGTTCAAACCTGGCCCCTGACAAAAAAACTGCAAAAAAAAATAATAATAAAAAATTTAAAAATAAAAATAGCCAGTATTGTGACAGATGCCTGTAGTCCTAGCTACTTGGGTGGCGGAGGCAAGAGAATTACTTGAGCCCAAGAGTTTGAAGTTGCTGTGAGTTTTGATGCCATAGCACTCTATCATGGGGGACAAATTAAGACTGTCACAAAAAAAAAAAAAAAAAAAAAAAAGAGTTTCAGTGCTTATAGCTCGGTGACTAGGGTGCCAGCCACATACACCAGAACTGGTGGGTTCAAACCCAGCCCAGGCTCACAACAATGACAATTACAACGAAAAAATAGCATTGTTGTAGGCACCTATAGTCCTAGCTACTTGGGAGGCTGAGGCATCACTTAAGCCCAAGAGTTTGAGGTTGCTGTGAGCTGTGACACTACAGCACTCTACCGAGAGTGACACAGTGAGATTGTTTCCAAAAAAAAAAAGAAAAAAAGAAATTGTTTAATAAATGCATCAATGCATTTGAGAAAAATCATATTGTGTAATAACTCACAATATGCTGGGTTCAGAATAGAATAATGACAGGCTAAATGCAGAACACTTCATGAGAGAAATATAATAATGAAAATCCCACAGATCAAAGTGAGTAATCCTGTCACAATTTAGGAATCTGCTTCCTTATCAATAGCTCTTATCTAACAATGAGCAGTACTTAGTAATTTAATTTAAGCTATTTGACAACTGTCATTTTAACAATAAACACTCTTAAAAAGCTTTATTCTCACCATTAAAATTTTAAAACATTCAGTAAGTTCATATTCATGCTAACTATATAGTGAGTGATATGACAGGTAAGTTACCATCATTCACCTCATCAAACCAATCAGATTTAAGATAAGGGCAATGCCAAATAAAGCCATCAATAAAACACATATCCAAAATCTTACCAGGCTTCAAATCTTCTAAATTAAAAATCAGCTACTGTCACCAGTAGAAAAAAAAGTCATAAGGCGACAATTCAAATTTGTAGCTCTTCAGCATTCATATTACATGTGAGTTACACTTTTTTTTTTTTTTTTTTGAGACAGAGTCTTCCTTTAACACCTCTGGAACAGTACCATGGCGTCACAGCTCACAGCAACCTCCAACTCCTGGGCTTAGGCGATTCTCTTGCCTCAGCTTCCCAAGTAACTAGGACTACAGGCGCCTGCCACAATGCCCGGCTATTTTTTGTTGTACTTTGGCAGGGGCCAGCTTCAATCCCGCCACCCTCGCTAGCGCCCTACTCACTGAGTCACAGGCACCACCCATAAGTTACATACTATTAACATAGTTATGAGTTAGTCCATGAACATAACTTTTTGTTTTGGGGGAAGAGGTTTGTTTGTTCAAGATAGGGTCTCACTTTGTTGTTCATGCTGGAGTGCAGTGGTGGGATTACTGCAACCTTGAACTTCTGGGCTCAAGAGATCCTCCTGCCTCAGTCTCCAGAGTAAATGGGATGACATGTGTATGCTCCCATGCCTGGCTAATTTTTTTAATTTTTTGTAGAGATAGTCTCGCTCTTCTGCCCAGGATGTTCACCTCTTAAGCTTAAGCAGTCCTCTCACCTCACCCTCAGTGCCACCTCTAAAGTTATTTTGAGGTTCGGCACCTGTGGCTCAACGGGCTAAGTAAGGTGCCAGCCACGTACACCTGAGCTGGCAGGTTCGAATTCAGCCCAGGCCCACCAAACAACAATGTCAACTGCAAACAAAAAATGGCCGGGTGTTGAGGCGGATGCCTGTAGTCCCAGCTACTTGGGAAGCGGAGGCAAGAGACTTGCTTGAGCCCAGGAATTGGAGGTTGCTGTGAGCTGTGATGTCACAGCACTCTACCCAGGGTGACAGCTTGAGGCTCTGTCTCAAAAATAAATAAATATATAAAATAACTCCATGCTACCTGTATTTAAGATTTCTATTTGGAATTTAGATAGACAAGATACCAGTTTCACTTCACTTATACTTTCCAAAACAGGGCAAAGGCAGTGTGGCAAACTATGAAGCAAAGTTGTGATTCAACATTAGTAGGTTTAATATTTTGGCTTAAAGACAAAGGTGACAGTGAATAACCTCTTTAATAGAGAATGTACCTCAACTTCCATATGAGGATAAGAATGTGAATCATAATACATCATCTTTTGGAATGACTCTTGGAAGCAAGGAATTTGTATTGCGCACTAATATGTGATCTCTACAGAATAAAATAAGCCCCAACAGAAAGCATTATTTCTGTGTGACATGCCATAGACTACTGCAAGGATAAACAACTTCAGCAAGAAATTTACTTCAACTTGTGTCAAATCCTGACAAACAATGTTGAATAGAAATAATCCCGGCTCGGCGCCTGTGGCTCAACGGGCTAAGGCACCAGCCACGTACACCTGAGATGGTGGGTTCGAATCCAGCCCGGGCCCGCCAAACAACAATGACGGCTGCAACCAAAAAAATGGCTGGGCGTTGTGGCGGGTGCCTGTAGTCCCAGCTACTTGGGAGGCGGAGGCAGGAGACTCGCTTGAGCCCAGGAATTGGAGGTTGCTGTGAGCTGTGATGCTATAGCACTCTATCCAGGGTGACAGCTTGAGGCTCTGTCTCCAAAAAAAAAAAAAAAGA
>CAUYON010006390.1:0-42171 GCA_963573935.1 Arctocebus calabarensis | reverse complement strand
ATTTTGATTTGCATTTCTCTGATCATTAAGGATGATGAGCATTTCTTCATGTGTCTGTAGGCCGTGCGCCTGTCGTCTTTAGAGAAGTTTCTCTTCAAGTCCTTTTCCCACCCTGAGATGGGATCACTTACCCTTTTGTTGCAATACGCTTAAGTTCTCTGTGTATTTTGATTATTAAACCTTTGTCTGAGACAAGGATTATGTCCTTTTTTAATATATTGTCTTCTAAGAGGCCATCTTTTCCTCCATAGATCCTGGTGCTCTCCACTACCATGTGGGAGGATGGAAGAGGATGTGATTCCCCGACACAGACCCTTTTCCCCTGCACCCTGTCAATGTCCTTGGCTTTGATTTCAATTCTGCTAAGCCTGGGGAAGGCGACATTAAGGGTGCTCTCTGATTCTGGTTTTTATTGTATGAATTTGCCAAGAGTCTATTCCAAGGATGGAACTTCATTCTTCTCCCCAACTTTTCCTACCAAAAATACCAATAAGCTTAGAAACAAAACTGTCCCCACTCATTCCGAAGACTGTCCTAGCCTCATTGCAACTGTAGCCTTTTTCTCTGCTCTGTCTCTAGCCTGAGTGGTTTGGCACAGCAAAATTTTGTTATAACAACCTTGTGGTTGTTGATGTAGCCCTTTCCTCTTTTCATTTGTGTTATTCCATTAAGTCCCAGAGACCATAGCCCGGGACTCTGTCCTGGGATGTCTTAAATCAGTGGAGTCTGTACAGGAGTCTTCCATCCTCCAGGGAAAACCAACAAGAATGTTCACATTAAGTGTGAGGAAGAAATAAAGTAGAATCTGTAAAGTTACCTGCCTGGTAAATCCACAGCTTCCCAGGAATAAAACAAAGCAAAACCTATTGAACAAA
The DNA here is from genome assembly GCA_963573935.1 of Arctocebus calabarensis. Lineage (NCBI taxonomy): Eukaryota > Metazoa > Chordata > Mammalia > Primates > Lorisidae > Arctocebus > Arctocebus calabarensis. The sequence continues at coordinate 41,296 of CAUYON010006390.1, read as the reverse complement.
TTATAATCAAGATTGGTAGACAAGATAAGATGAAGTTTTATCCACACATGATGCAAACAGAAAGAGTGTAAGAAAATGGAATGCATATTTTTATAATTTCTTTTCTTTCTTTCTTTTTTTTTTTCATTTAAAATTGTCACTGGTTTTGCACACTCATGGTTTGGCTGGCCATCTGGGCATCTTGGAAAGACAGCTTTAAATGTCTCTTAGAAGCCATAATCATTACTCTAGAAAAAAGTAGCCTATATTCTCCAGATGAATTTTAGTTAGTATAGGCAGTCCCCAAGTTATAAATATCTAACTTATATACAACTCACACTTACAAATAGTGGCTAATAACAGGTAATAATAGGTAAATGTGCTTGTTTCAACTTAAGAACACACCTGTAGCACCTATCTCATTCCCAACCTGAGGATTGCCTATGTTCGCACCCTTTAAGTCAGTCAAGTGACAACCTGTACGTTGAGTCAACCCATGAGTGAACATAACTGGGCAGAAATTGTCCACAATGGCTTTTCATGATGAATTTTAACCAGAGCTAGTCCCCCACAAATGAAGGGGGGAATATCACATTAGCACAAGTTCAAGGTTCAAGATTCAAGGCTCTTTGCACCCAGCCCTTTGGAAGGTGCAAGGCTGACAGACTCCAGTGGTCTGCTCTGCCAGCTCTGTCTGAAGGCAGGCCAGCTCAAGTCATGCACATGGACAGGAAGGTCAGGCGGTTCATCCATGTCTGTGCATCAGCAGAGGGTTAGGCAGTGGACATGAATGTCATCATTGGTGGCTGTGTGGTCTTTTTAACCTTTCAAAGCTCATTTTACTCTCAAGAGGTGATGGTTAAATCACTTCCAAAGTCGCCATCTTTTGCACATCTTTCATTTTTGGTTGTTAGGCCAAGATAGATCACTGCTTAGGTCTTGTTCATCCAAGGGTTTGAGAAAGCCCTTCTCTGGGTCTGGTCTTTATTATCCTAGAGTGATTGCAAGGGAAAAATCATTTGTGTAGCATCGAGTGGTTACTATCAAGCTACAACAGATTGTGCTCAGCACTCTAGGAGTTGAAAGCCAAAGAGAATTACATTACACTCTGTTAAAATTACGCTTCATCATCCCAGGAGTAGACTCTCTAGAAATACCCACGCAGAGGGAGACGTCTCTGGACTGAGTCTTTGATTAGATGTCATGTCAGTGACTTAGCAAACCAGGAGAAGCATTCAGCCCGACGCATACCACATCACAATCCTTGTCCCAGGAGATGTCCTCTAATTAGCCACACAAGACTAATGCTGCCCAAAAGCCTCCCTTTCCTTTTCATTCTTTTTAAAAGGTTTCTTGCCCATTTTAGGTCACACTTCACTCCACCTCCTAATTCTGGAGTCTTCCAATGCCTATTCTGGCCCTTTCTTCCCACACACCTGATCCCTGTGAAGCAAAGATTTTTAAAATATTGTACAACCAAGTCTAAAGTGCCTGTGGGTGCTAACGTCACTGTAGCTGCTTCCATCCTTGCCTATTTCCTCCCTCTGATATAAGAACAGAAATTCCTATCTCATAGATAAGGGAAAAATCCCCAAAGATCCAGTGGTGTCAGCATGAGGGTGAGATTCAGGGATTGCATAATGAGGTCTTTGCTGCTTCTAGAATTTCAAGAGAAAGTTGGAAGAGACAGAGGCTCAGAGCTCTGGGTATTTGCATTTTTTGTCCCAGGGCATTCTGGGAAAGGGTGACTCACATGGGTGAAGGTATTTATTCCTTTGATTCATGTTTAAATGCCGCTACTTCTTATGCTGTGGTTACGTGGATTATGAATATTTAATGCTGTGTATACTGAAAATGAAGGTCAAGTCCTCCTCACTGGTGACTTCAATGAAGACTCTTGTCTCTGAAAGGGAAGCTACCCACTGTTAGCAGAGTAAAGCTGAAAGGTTATACATGGTTCAGTTTTTCCTTAATGACTTTATCTGCTCCAAAATGGCTGGTAAACAGAGGAGGCACCTGCTGATTTTTCCACTCTTTGCTCTTGGCTTCTGGTATCAGCACTGCTGTTGTGGATATAAAGACAATGGGAAGGAGGAAAGGAAAGGGAAACAGCACAAATTTTATAGAACACCTACCTCAAGGGCCGGATTCCCAGGGTAGCAACGGGGTTGTGTTTGGAAACACAAACACAAAGATGGCCTTTCCCCAATCTTTAAACATTTTTACTTTTGTATTCATTCATTCATTCATTTATTCATTGTGTATTCATTTGAAAGCATCTGTAAATGACAGACTGACTATTTTCAATAGTGACAATGCTGACTATTTTCTGGGCAATAAAATTGCTGGTAGTTATGTGTGGTTAAGAAAAACTATCTTTAGGGCCAGGTGTGGTGGCTCATGCCTGTAATCCTAGCACTCTGGGAGGCCGAGGTGGGTGGATTGCCTGAGCTCATGAGTTTGAGACCACCCTTGAGCCAGATTGAGACACTGTCTCTAAAAATAGTCAGGCACTGTGGCGGGCACCTGTAGTCCCAGCTACTTGGCAGGCTGAGGCAAGAGAATGGCTTAAGCCCAAGAGTTTGAGGTTGCTGTGAGCTATGATGCCACGGTACTCTACCGAGGGTGACAAAGTGAGACTCTGTCTCCAAAAAAAAAAAAAAGAAAGAAAGAAAGAAAGAAAGAAAAAGAAAAGCTGTCTTTAAGATTGTGATAGGAATTGACCAGATTGTTTTCATACTCTCTGAAATAAAACTGGCACTGTAACCCAGAGCTTTAGCAGAGCTGGTTAGTTGTCCTACAATTTCACCCACCCCAGTCTTTGCATAGCCTGGCCTCTCATCCCTCAGCCTAGAAAAACTCTTTCAAAAGGGAAGAGAGGGCATGTAGTTAGAAGGAACTAACATTTTGCAATTATTATGTGCTGTCTGTGAGCTATAGCAGTAGGCATTAGGCACTTTTAAAACAAATAACGCATACAATCTCTCTGAATTCCCCTAATGACTTTTTAGGGTTAGCGTTACTATCCACTTTACAGATGGGAAGGGTGAAAGTGCGAGCTTAGCCCACACCCCATAGCTAGTAAGCCGTGGAGCCAGGATTTGATTCCATTGTGGCTCATTCTAAAGCCATCACTCTCCCCAGTGTCAAGAAGTGAAATTCCAGATTGTGGAAATAAAGGAAGGGGTTTAGTGAGATACTGTAAGACTGAGAGGCCACGTGTCCTTATCTTGCCAGCTCATCTATCTTATTTCTTCTTTTGTCTTCTTTCCCTTTTTTTTTTTACCCTGGGAGCCAAGTCTATAGTCGGAGGTGCTCCAGAGGCTCCAATCGCATGCTTTCCCCCCACGGTGCTGGCCTGGGTCGTGTGCTGGTTGATGTCTGTCTGTCTTGGCTTCCATGAATTCCTTCCTGATAATGGCTGAGTAAGACCCACTTCTCTTGTGACTCAGTGGAGTGGCAGCGTTTTTTGATGAGTATGGTAAAATGAGCAAAGAATAAGGACAGCTGTCTGCTTCTCACAGGCTTCTCTAGGGGATTCTGTGCACACGGAGGGACCCTCTGGTCTCCCCATCCTTACCTAGTTCTTGGTGACTGTCACTTGGCACATTAAGTAGATAATGAGAGATGTCCTGTTTCTCCATTAGATAAATTCTTTTATCTCTTAGAGAGTTTATAGAATCAGTTTTGCTGTAGTTTTGCATTATGTTGCACAATATTTACGTGTCTAAAAAATTAGTAGTACCACTGATAGATTAGAGGAAAATTTGTCTCCAAGGAGGTTTCAATGGAGATAAGACGTATGATATCTGACTTCCTTTTCCAGCCTCGCTCGGACTATGTACAGGTGTAACCTGGTGCCTCTCATGTGCCAGCCTCATGGCAAGCTCTTGGCAGAGATGTGAGGACAACATCGATCCTATCTGTGGAAGTGCATTGTAAACTGTCAAGTGCTGTGAATTCTAGCTTTCACTGTCATCGTTAGTACACCCTGCCCCCTCAGCATGGCCAGCTGGGCATCCCATGGCCTAGGGAAGGAAGCTTACCAGCTTGCTCCATGCCCAGTTCCTTTTGGAACACGGCCTTTCTAGGTAGTGCTCTGGAAAATTAGCCCCAGCCCTCCGCCTTTGTGCCCTTTTCGAGAAGTCACGGCGTGCATTTAACCTTTGTTGAAGAAGTCAGCACAAATCACTGTGAGTGCAAAGCATCTCCCTATTCCCTTTTTTTTTCTTTTTAAATACTCCCCCCCAATTTTATCCACCCCTCACTGACATTTTTATTGCCAGGCTTTGGTTCGGAAAATTATGGGTAGGGAAAGTTCAAGGGCAGGATGTTCAGAACAGCACTGCACATCTGTGAAGGGAACACGCAGGAGAGCCAGCAGCTGTTGAAAGAATGGAATGTCAGATGGCGGAGGAGCCCACTGAGGGATGGGGAGAGGAGCCACCTTCAGGGCAAAGAGCCTATAAATAACTCCCCATGGGGAGTCCTTGTCCCCTTTCAGAATTTACCCTTTAATGGTAACATTCCGTTCCCTGGTATGGTAGTAACCTTAACTCATCCTTTCTGTCTTGCCTGGTTTTTCACATTGCTATTCTTTCATTAAAGGAATATAAACCTGGGAGAGAAGACAGGTGGAGAGAATGCCAATTCTATATGTGCTCTTGTCTTCATGTGGGTACATTTGGGGTGACAAAATATTTTCTTCCGTTGTCACCAATTTGGGTTTATTAACCTCCAAGTTGATAGTGTGAGCACCTTTCCTCCTTCTCCCCTGCACACTGGCGAAGTGACCTTGGCTCTCTAGCTTATTTCTCACTGTGCAAGTGGTACCTAGACATGGTAGCCTCTAGCAGCATCAGGAAACTGCTTGTCTTTGGCACCTTATTTGAAAGAATCAAGGCCTATGGTAGGAGGGGGATAAGACTGAGCTGGATGTTCCAAGTACACTGTGAAAAGCAACTTTACAATGTGACATGAGAGTTGAAAAGGCCGCAGAGTGCAACTGGTGCCACCATTGCCAGTGGCTCACCATCCTCTCCTGAGGAGTGAGGATTAGGATTTGCTCAAGGTCACCCAACCAGTGACGGGCAGGGCTAGAGTTGGGAGCTGTAGCTCTTCCCTCCCAGTCCAGGCCCTTTTGTACTTGATCACATAGGTCCTTCCTACTTAACAAAAAAGTGAACAAAGATGTGATAGCTTCCCCATTGACTAACAAAGCCTGTGACTTTTTACGCCAGTGGTTCTCAACCTTCCTGATGCTGCGGCCTTTTAAAACAGTTCCCATGGGTTGCGACCCACACGTTGAGAACCGCTGTTTTATGCCAATGCTGGACTTCTGGGCCCTCCGATGGGGCAAACCTTAGGGCTATGGAAAAGAACAAAGATAATCCCAAGTGGAAAAGATCAAACCCAGCCAAGTGGCAGCTTTGTCAAGAAGCCTTAAAGTCCTTGATTTTATATCCAGCAACTATCTCTCTGCCTCTCTCTCTTTTCTGTATTATTTCAGCATGTGGGTGGAGTGGGTAAGAGTTCACCTCTGTTGCAGAAGGTTAACAGGCTGAACTCATTGGTTTGGCCTGTTTGGAATTCATTATGCATTGCTTTTGAGGACATTTTGCCCAATTGCTCATTGGTTTCCCTGTGAAGACGCTATCTGATAACTATGTCTATAAATCCCCATCTACTGCAGCCTCCAAAATTAGAATGAATTATTTCTTTCACTTTCTAGATCTTAAAAAGAATGCTTTAGATGATCTGACACTCTCTTGGCCATCTTTTTTCTTTTAAAAGAACAGGTATTTCAGGGCCAATGAAGACAAGGCCCGGTGCTTACTGATGTCCTCTGCAGCAAGCCTGAGTTCATACCCCCAGAGAGCTGGATCTTTTTCCCATTGCATGGCACTGGTCCTCTCGCTGAAGTCCCAGGCAGACATGTGTTCAGAAACTGCCGAGAGATCAGGGTGGGAGCCAGCTGGAGTGAAATGTTATAGCTCAGAACAGTTTAATCCAAACACAAGGGCAGAGCTCATGCCTAACCCAGCTGTGGTGGAGCTGGGGTGTGGTGGTGGCTATTACGGCTTCATCATGGGTTTGTAGGCTGGAGGAAATGTGACCTCTTTCTTGTCTTTTACCCCTGTCCTTTGTCCTGACAGCCTGACAAATTGTAGCTTTGGGAACACCCTGGTTGATGATGAGTCATTTGTGGTTTAAAAATAGAATCTGTTGAAACAAGGACACCCTTGGGACTTTTTGATACATATGTCACTATTCATAGAATTGGGGAGAAAGAAGTGTGTGTGTGTGTGTGTGTGTGTGTGTGTAAGGGACCATCCTGTTCCACCCATAGATGGAGTAGAGACGCAGAGCATAGAGGAGGGGCCGGTGGGCTCAGCAGCAGACGAGGCTGAAATCTATGTACCTGTGGCTGTACAGGTGTCAGTTAGGTAAAAAGTCTTCATTGAGCACCAACTGTGTGTAAGACATTTTGCCATTTTGGGAGGATTTCGAATACTTATTTGTAATATTAGATCTTTTCCATTCACATATTTAAATTAGACATACAGAGTGCCCCAAAAGTCTCCCATAAAGTAACCATGTATAGGGGAAATGGGAAATTGTAGCTAAATGTACCTGTATTTACAAAATATTTATTACAAAATTTTACAAAGAGGTGGCCAACATGTAGGGAATATTTTGTAAATGTTTTATAAAACATTTTCCTATTTTCCCTATGGGTGGCAACTTTATGATCAACTTTTGGGATACCCTTTGTGTTTTGGCAAAGGTCATGAAGCCCAGCCATATATACAGGAAAAGTGAGTTCACAAAACAAGGAGGCAATATGTTGTCAGTTACTCCTGCGAGCATTGTAGATAATAAGTGCTGAAGTTCGAGAGGCTTCAAAGATAGCTAGATGCTATAGAATGTTTTAGTTCTGGTGGAGGTTTTCAGTTGAGAAGACAGAAAACTCAATGTTCTGCCCATCGCCCAGCTCTAGGATTCCACAAGAAGCACTGTCATTATGTGCTGTACTTGAGCCTCATGATTTTGATTTTCAGCATGTGCTAAATCAAGTAAAACCCTGCTGAGATGTGTGTGTTTGTTTTGTTTGTTTTTAGACAGAGTCTCCCTATGTTGTTCTGAGTAGAGTACTGTGATGTCCAAGCTCACAGCAACCTCAGACTCTTGGGCTTGAGATCCTCTTGCGTCAGCCTCCCAAGTAGCTAGGACTACAGGCTTCTGTCACAATGCTTGGCTAATTTTTTTTCTATTTTTAGTAAAGATGGGGTCTCACTCTTGTAAAGGATGGTCTCAAACTCTTAAGCTCAAGCAAATCCACCTGCCTTGGCCTCCCAAAGTGCTGGGATTACAGGAGCGAGCCATCATGCCAGGCCAAAACCCTGCTTTGAAATCAGCCACTGAGATTAGGGCTTGAAAACACATCAAGAATGGCATGAGGGAGTCAGAAAGGTGAACTCTCTCCAGGGGGCGGGTAATGCCTCTTCTTTAATTGCCCATGATTCAAACCTTTGAAAATTTCTAGAAGTGGCTGAAAGGCATCCACTTTATCTTTTTGAAACTGAGGGCAGTGTGTGATGTGCTTCAGAGAGGCCTTGTAGATGACCTTGCCTCATGCAGAGTATCTCAGGGCTGTGATGAGGAGGAGGCTGTGTTTGCAAAAAGACCATGGCATGGACCCAGGATGTTGGCCCTGAGACCAACTTGTGCGCCAAAGGCCACATTGTGACTTCTAGGGGCTCAACGTACTTTGCCTGCTTGGGTCCCTTTTCCCATAAAGGATATTAAAAATTGTGTAGTTACTTTAGTATAAAGACGATTATAGTCTAGGCTGCATTTATTATAATTATTATTTATCATTATTATTATATTTGTTTTTTTCTTCTGATTTTACAGAAGTTAAAATTCAGACTTTGTTTTTTGGACCTGTAGAAGGATAGCAGGTCCAGGCACTATGCCTGCTGCGTCTGCTGGAGAAGTTGGCATTACTTCCCCCTTCCTGTCAGCCTCATCCTTCTGGAAATTTTCACAGATAAGAAAACATGCTCAGAGACAGATGCCTCATACTGCATCCCTCTCCATGTTGTCTAATTATTTCAGATGAGAAAATAAAAATAAGCATTTTATCCAAGCCCTGTCTTTTGACTTGGCTTTTTCCAGGAACCCAGCATTAAAAACAATGACACCTGTGGATACATTAAAAACGTTAAGAAAACCTAATAATCTTGTTTTCCTGCTGAGTTTTGAAAAATACATGCTTTCCCCGTCCTGATATCTGAAAGCAAGTCTTAATGGGTGAAGAGATCAACGGTTTTTATTTTCGTCTGAGGTTTGCAAAGTTTGGACTGGGGAGGGCAGGTGTTAGTAGTGAGTGAGGCAGGTCTGGTGAGGACTGCCAGGAGCTGAGAGCTCAGGTCTCACCTAATTCATCTCCCTACTCCAGCTGAGCATTCCCAAGGAGAAATGCGGGCTCTCGTGGCCAGATCTCCCTTTGTTTCAAAGAGAAGAGTGAATACTAACTTTTGCGTTGCACCTCCAATTTTAAAATATTGGCCGCGAATCCAGAACTCTTAAAATGCTCTGTAGGCCAAGCAAAACACCTCTGCAGGCCAGATTTGGGCCTCTTGCTTTTCACTCTCCTTTCTAAACTATCTCTCTTTCAGCACTTGAATTGGCTGTGCTCCCCGAGTGCCAGGAAATGTTCTTAACTCTTGGTCCTCCATCTCCCAAAAAAGGCCCCTTCTCTCTCCAAGGTGGGACATCTTTGGTTTTAGGTACTCGGACCTGTTTCTCACCGAACATATTTTCAAGCACTGCTTAATTAAATTTCCACTTTTCCTGAAGCAAATTACTGTACGTCACACCAATAAATCACCCACAACTTACTGTAAAGCCCCAAAGCTACATATCACTAACTCTACGTCATCTCTGAAAATAACGTCGTTAGAACCTCATAAACATACACTCTGTTTGTTTAAGAACTGCAAGAGCTTTTTAAACATGGTTGCTAAGTCACAAGGGCATATTTTCCAGGACATAAATGGAAGGGAACATATGCTCCTTAAATTGTCAGATTTTTTTTTTTTTTAATAAGAAGAGAGGCCCAAAGCAGCCAGTTCTGCCAGTGTATTAACTTGACCAAAACAGAATTGATTATACTAAGATTGTAAGTAATAATAATTGTTGCAGACTGTCTTCTCCTTGACTGACTTAGCTAAACGGGCACTTTGCATGAAACTCGGTTGAGCTTTCTGGCACATGTAAGTATGAAGTACGGGTTGACATAGATAAATCCTGGTCGTAGTTTTCAGGAAACTTAAAGTTCACAATTTGCATCGTGTTTAACATTGACCGATGACATTCTTCTGCTGTGGCCCCTCCAAAAACAAAATTGGAAGCACATCTAGACCTTTCCCCTGAGATCTGGTTCCAAGTCTGGGCTGCAACTCGATCACTGACCTTTCACTTTTTACATGGAAACTTGGCAGTTAATGTTAGGATAGAAGTACGCTCTGCTTAAAACGCAGAGCCTAGTGCTCAGATATTTTCAGAACTAGGAAAAAGATGACCACTTGAACGCCAAACTCCATTCTTGCAGAGCTACCTCATCGGTCTGTTTTCCATTTGGAAAACGCAGATGCCACCTTTCACCTGTGAGGATGCGCTCAGGAAGGGAGGGGAGGTAGGGCTTCAGGACCCCTGATGTTGGAATCCACTGGAAGGCACTGTCCTTATCAAGGATACTCTGCCTATCCTTGTTCCTATTCATGTCCAGGTAGAGAACCAATCTCCTCATTGGAGCTGGTGCTTTTCAAACATCCTTTACTACCCTAATGTCATGCCAGAAAATATAGAAAACAAACCCACCCCTAGTTTAAGATACAATTGATCTTAATGCCCTGGAACAGGAATTGCAGGGAAGGTGTGGAGAGACAGGTGAAAATAACAGGGATGCTATTAGATGACCCTCCCTGGCCCATGCTTTGCCTCTAGCAGCAGGAGGAAGTGGGAGAAGAGTGCATTAAATAGCTTGCCCTCTTCATAATAGCATGAACGGGAATAATAAGGCAGGGTCTGCAAAGAGCAGCATGAATAATTGAGATGTGCTCCAGGCATCGTACGGCCTGTCAGTGCCTTTGAGTACAATCTGTTATCAGGGACGAGATGTGGCTGGGGAGGAGATAGGAGTGTGCGTGGGGGGGCTGTGTGTCTGCGTGCACACATGTGCATATACCTGGAGGAAGCATGAATGAGTAAGAGTTGGCAGTGATAGCCAGTAAAATTATAGAAGGCAACGTGTGTAGATTACCATGTAGACTGGGGGTGGTCCATTTGTGGGCCATGCACCCCTTTGGGGATTGGGTGAAACCTACAGAATATTTTTTGTTTGCCAAGGACCCTAAAGTTGGTCCATGGAACCCAAACTAAGGATTCTTCCTCTATGAGGTTGGTTCATCTGCTCACTCACTCCTGTTTTCTCTACCATGAAGATGAGCTGGTCAACAGAGAACCATCTTCAGAGGTTAAACAGAGAATGATTTGGAACCTTTCTCCTAGGATACAGATCACATCTCAGTGTAAGTCTCTCTCAGTGCATTTTCTCTTCTTGAGCAGGTATTCCCTTACCTGCCAATTCATTGGAAGTCTTGACAATGAAGAGGCAAGGCTAAGGAAACTAGGGAAGGAGGGCCCTGGGTTCCCTACCTCTCTCTAATACCAGGCAAGCCTGAAGAACAGGTCAGGTGAGAGGCATGTATTGGGCAGAGCCTGGGGCCTCCATCTTTTCTGCTTCCCTTATGCACTGTGGGTCAGCATCCATCTGTTCATAGAGGAAAAAGCCCTCCTTAGACTGTGATTCTGAGATGCAAATAAATCTCCAGTTAAAATCATTCTACCCAAAGTGATTCTTTTTTGCACTGGGCACAATTCGGGCACCCAAATGGATAGAAACTGCTGCCACTTCTCTGACTATTTTTCTTGCCCACCACTGGGGTGGAAGAGACGGATGTGGAGAGCCCCGGGGGATCTCTCTGGGCTCGTCCGAATGTCTTTAGACCAATTTGACAGAAAACAGAAGAGCAGCTTTGGCCGAGGCCTCATCTCATCTGAATTCCCCGCTCCCCTCAGATTTTCCCCTGCCCTCACCTGTCTCCAGGCCAGTCAGCTGTGACAGTTTAATTGGTGCAGAGATGGGGAGGCAGTGAGGATACAGTCAGGGGTGTCTGGCATTCTGGAAGAAGGAGTCTCCCCTGAGAGGCATGAGGAAAACCATGATAGACAGACCTGGGCACATTTAATTGTCATCTCTGCCCTTTCCACCAAAGGGCAAAGAGGTTTGCTGGGTGGTTCTGGCTGGGAATGAAGATGGGTGAGCAAGCAGACCTTCCTGGCTGAATCCGCTCTTGATAGCTGTGTGTCCTTGGGCGAGTCAGTTAACTTTCCAAGCTTAAGGTCTTTCTTTTGTGAAATGAGGTGAGAGCAGTGATGAGGGATCATGATAACACTTGCCTTAGAGTGGCATGTGGAATAAATTAGATGATGCGCAGAGCAGGTCTTAGGACAGCGCCAAGTGGGAATGTGACCAGAAAGTATTAGTTGTTGTTGCCATTGTCCTTTTGAGGTTTGTTTTGAAGATTTTCATCAGGTCTTTAGAGAGACAAGATGTGAACACAGTGAAGTTGAGAAACAAAACAAGATGTCTTGTGAGGCAATTATGGGATCAATTACCAAGGTAGCAGACAAGACTATTGCTTCGTAAAAGTACAAATCTCAACTCATTAATGGTTTGGGAGAGCAATCGAGTGGGCCACCACAAGCATTTTTAAAAGGTGAGGATCATCAGCCTTTGATAAGAAATATAGCTGACAAAGGTCAGTGTGGTTTTATGAAACATCCGTTTCAATTACATTAGAACCTCTGGAAGTTGATCACTCAAGAGACTGTAACAAACTGGTCAACCTTCAGAGGTGGTCAATATAAGGAACCAGGCTAGTGGACTGATACATGTGGTGCATGTCTGGTCTATGAAAAGTAGGTCAACTTAAGAAGGTGGTCAATATAGGGAGGTGGTCAACCATGGGGGTTCTACCATATATACATGGATTAAAAATACCACATAAACATCTACATGTACACATGTATCTTAAGATCTATCATGATGTCGAATACATTTCTTACTGTGAAATTTGCTAAAAAGTACTTTGAGAGGCACTAGTTTTGAGTCCAGAAGACCACTCTTCTCCAGGCTGCAGTCATTTAGGGAAGCTTCAGGAGTAAGCAAGCTAGAGGAGCGTCCCAAAGCATGTGTAGAGTTTGGATAACACAGAAGAAGTGGTAGGGTGAGCAGTCCCCTTGATTATCCTTACTTGTTGATGATTGACCCCAACCTGGGATGGTGGTCAGCAAGGGAGAGAGTGCTGGAAAAATCAAGAGACTTTATATCAAACTTACAGCATAAAGCCTGGCAGCCTGAAAGGACATCCACTGCTTCATGTGCCAGGTGGTAGCCTGAAATAATTCAGCCCTGGTCCTGCCTCTCAAGAGTCTTTTATTGGGTGCATACAGCAACAAAGTAAATGTGCAATAATGCACAGCAGTCAAAGTTAAAAATGAGAGAGGAGAGATTATAGCCCTCAGGAAGGGTGGGTAAAGGGTAATGGTAAGATAAACAGGGATACATGGTTATGGAATATTTGAAGCAGCCAGATAACATATGCAAGGCAGAGGGATGGGGGAGAACAAGTCTCGTCTCTGCAGGCGGAAGTCTTAGCTTCCCTGATCTAAACTACTGATTGATGTACTTCTGCCTGTACTTCTGATTTCCTCATTCAGGGATAGTCACACAGATGTTCCCCTGACTGTGCAACCATCAGACTCCTTTCTCCTCATTTAGGAGTACTGGGGTGGCCCACCTGTGTGCATTAGCCTGGGCTAAAGGGCCCATGGGAAACAGCCTTCCTACCTCTCACTCACTTCTGGCACCTACTGCAAGTTTGGGAAGTTCCCTAACTCACATTCAGTTTTGATAATTCACTAGAACTGCAGCACTCACTAAAAGCTATTACACATACGCACAGTTAGAATTTCTTACAGGGAAGGGTACAGATTAAAATCAGCCAGGGGACAGAGTGCATAGGGCAGACTCCAGGGAATTTCCAAACATGGAGCCTCCATTATCTTCTCGCCTTCCCGTGGAGTCTTCAACCATGTTACTCTTGCATGTGTGGCCATATGCCAGGAGGACTGCCAATCAGGGAAGCTCACCTGGGCCTTGACCATGTAAACCTGGGTGACTGCCCTCGTGGCCAGCCTCAGTCCCTAGCTCCTCTGGAGGTTGACTGAATCCAGGTGACCCAAAGACTCGACCATAAATCACACGTTAGACTTTCTGGTGTGGTCAGTTTCCAACCAAAGTAACAGAGTTACTATCTAGCTGGCCTAAGACCCCAGGCAAAGACATTTTTATCATGAATGACATCCCAAGGGCTTAACGATTGTCCCCCTAGAAGCTGAGGGCAAAGGCAAACCTCTCTTTGGACTAAGTTAACATCTTTACAAAATAGTCAGTGGGGGGACTGTGTTGGCTGGCGAAGAAGCCTCCCATGGAGAAAACTGAAGTGGGTCCTTGGATCACTTGCTTGAAAAGCAGAGGAGAGGGAACAGCTACTCCATGAACTTGAGTGCTTTCTGGGTTCTGTCAAGGTCAGCAAAATCATCCCTGAAAACAATACAATTTATCCATCTCTTCGGCCCCCTCTGCACTCCCAGGCTGACTAACTGGTCAGACAATCCTGCCAAGTGAGGTGGAAGAGGGCACGGGAGACAGGAAAGGGTCCAGTCTGCATGCAGGCTGCCCATGTGGGTCAGTGGCCCTGGGCCCAGCGGACCTTTTGGTCGAGCCTGTTTGCTGCCAGCTCTAGTGAACAGTACTTTTCCTGTGTCTTGTTCCTTTGCATATTCAATGAGTGGTCCTCCAGGTGCCTCCACAGCTCTAGTGAGAAGAACGTCTGTCTCTCTGCTCCAGTTTAACTTCCTACAGTAACACACGATGGGGTCAAAGCCACAAAAGCACTGAGACCTCAAGCAGTGCAGAAACAGCAGACAGAGCACGTCATGCAGCCACGTTGCCACCTTGCAACTTGGCAAATGAGACAACCTCCAGCCAGGGACAATTAAAAACTGTGCAATCAAATTAACTAGGAGTTCAGCTTAATGAAGTGCTTAATGCCCTGAATGAGACTGAGTCCTAATATTTAGGAAAGCAGTCTGGACCCCAGGAAAAAAAAGAAAAAATTCCTGAAATTCATCCTTTTATAGGAGGCAATCTGTTAGCACCCAGTTCTGCTATATTTTTGCTAAAGGGTTTTCCTGCTGTAGCTCATAAACAGGACAGTGGAAAAAACATTTTACTGGAAATCTCTGCAGAACTCTGGGCTCTGGGGCACATTTCTTAGCTTCATAGGATCTTAGTGTTCTCCATTAAATAGTAAGAAAATGTCTCCTCTTTTTCTCCGAAATTTCTATTATTTTTCCTAGAAGTGTTTTCTTGTGGTTAAAAATGGATACTCTGAAAGCAAGTATACCTGTTTACCAATCCCAGCTCTGTCACTTACTAGCTGTGTGATCTTGGGTAAGAAATTAACCTCTCTGAGCCTTAGTTTTCTCAACTAAAAATATGGGTAATAATATTCCTGCTCTTTAGTATGGAGGGCAGTGAATGAGATTTTGTATGTAGATTTTGTCTTGTACACAAGACATAGGTTATATTCATATTTATTGACTCTAATGATTATGATGGCATAAATGTGAAATCATTTTCAGTATGAATTACACATCAATAATTTGGTAGCATAGGCTTTATTTTCAATAAGCTGAGGATTTAGCTCTTATTTAGAAAATTACTGATGATTCAGTAATTAATTCAATAAATATTTATTGAATGGTTATTTTAAACCCTAAACACTTACAGAAAGAGACAAACAATAAACAAGTTGACAAATAGGATAATTTTAGTTGATGGTAAGTTCTGAGAAGACTATAGGACTGGTAATAGGAAAAGCAGGGTTTCTGAACTTTCCTGTGCTGAGGACTGCTGTTCCCATCTGGGAAAGACTAGGACATTTTCTTAGAATAATATTATTTACAAAGGCATAACAAAATATTAGGTTACTAATTATATTAAAATATAGTTATCAGAGTATAAAAAGCCCAAATACATGATAAAATAATGCTTTTTTTCTTAATTAGGACATTTTTATCAGGATCTGGCAATTGTTCTAATATACTGCTATCAGTTTAAAGTAGGCTTAATGTAAATCATGCTTTCAGATACCTGGAACAATTGTGGTCTAATGTGTAAATATCTGAGATTTATATTGCTGACAAAATCACAGGCATCATTGATATTATTCTAGTTATTGCCTATGTTTATCATTAAAGGAAACGCCAAATTTGAAGTAGAAGCTGATAAGAATAAAGATGCACTTTTTCTTGTCCAAGTTAATGGACTCTCTGAGTATATCTCAAGGACTTTTTGGGAGTGTGTGGCCCCCAGTTAAGAACCCTTGGAATACAGAGTGACTGGTGCTGGGAGTTGAGTTGTTACTTTAGAGAGATGAATGTGATTTCTGCTTTTAAAAAGTCATTCAAGACATATAGAACAATGGAATAGAATTCATTGTCCAGAAATAAACCTACATATCCTTTATTGACTAATTTGATAAGGGTGCCAGTATCATTAAAGACAAAAAAATAGCCTTTCAAAATATGGTGCTGGTATGTCTGGGATAACCACATGTAGAAGAATAAAATTGGACTTTTACCTCATACCATATACCAAATTAACTTAAAACAGATCAAAGAGCTAAATGTAAGAGCAAAATCTTTTAAACAAAACATGAGGTTAAACCTTTGTGACACTGCACTTAGCAATGAATTCTTTAAAATGATACCAAGAGCACGAGCAACAAAAGAAAAAAATAGATAAATCGGACCTCAATGAAAATAAACACTTTTGTATTTCAAAGAAAAGACATTACAAAGAAAGTCAAGAGATAGCCTAATAAGAAAGGGCAAAAGGTATGCAAACAAGGTCTGACAATTAATTGGTGAACTCATCCTATAAAATTGCTACATACCTCATTCCTGAATATCGGTATGGTCACCTTTGAAGTACTCCTCTCAGGAAGCTTATGCACTGATGTAAGTTCCTTCAAAGCAACTTTGGAACTCTTTTTCTGGAATGGCCATCAAAGCTGTCATAGTGCCCTTGATATCTTGAATGTCATCAAAATGTCTTTCTTTCAATATTTCCTTTATCTTTGAGTGAAGAAAAAAGTTCTTGGGGGCCAGATCAGATGAGTAGGGAGTGTTATAACACAATTACTTGTTTACTGGCTATAAACTCCCTCACAGGCAGTGCTATGCAAGCTGATACAAGATGCAATAGTTATGGGGTTTTGGTCAACATTTTCGGTTAAGGGTTTTATGACTATTTCTCTATCCTTGTTTACTTGGTCTGCTATGCTTCTCACAGTCAGCTGATGATTTTTGCCATACAGTTTAATGAATTTTTGCAACTTTTTCATCAGTTCTTCTTGTTACTGGCTGCCCTGACAACAGTGACACTTTCTCTTCCCTCAGAAAAACATGTAATCCATCTGTGTACTGCAGTTTTCTTTATGGTATTATCATCATAAATTTGGACTAATGTGTCCCTGGTTTCCCTTCCCTTCTTGCCAAATTTAAGAAGAAATTTACAAATCTTTGTGTCTTGATCTAATTCAAGCTCCTACATTGTTGCAACAGAACACAAAACCGTGCAACAATAATGAATGCCACTCAGTGAGAGAACATCACTAGGTAAGAATACAAATGTGAGACATCAGTATACCAAGGTTCTGAAACCTTACTGAGTAGTTTGTACAGTGCTGACAACATAAGCGCATGGTGGCAAATTCACAGACTTAATTATCAGATTTGTGTATCTTTCTCCAAAGAAGGTCTAAACAAATGCCAAAAAGCAAACAAAATGATGTTTCACCTATTATTTGGCAGGAAAATGCAAATCAGAACATTGTGAGATGCCATTTCACATTTAGTAGGAAGATTACAATCAACCACATTATAACAAGTATTGCAAGGATGTGGATACATTGCAATCCTTGTTGTTACTGCTGGGAGTGTAAAATGGTGCTGCAGCTTTGGAAAACAGATTGGCAGTTCCTCAAAAAGTTAAACATATAATTACCATGATGTGGTCATTCCACTCTTAGGAGCTTACCCAAGAAAAATGAAAATACATCTCCACACAAAACTTGTACCTGCTGTTCATAACAGCATTATTCATAATAGACACAAGGTGGAAACAACCAACATGCTCATCAATGGACAATGAGATTAACAAAATGTGATATGTCTAAGCAACAGAATATGACTTACCCATAAAAGGGAATGAAATACTGATTACACCACCAAATATTTACCTTGAAAACATTACACTCAGTAGAAGAAGCTAGTCATTAAAGATCACATATTATAGGACTTCATTTGTATGAAAGGTCAAGAGTAGGCAACTCTAGAGAGACCAAGAGTAGATTGGTATCTGCTTAGGGTTTGCAGGCATCGGAAGATGGGAGGTTGATAATTAAAAGGCACAGTGTTTCTTCTGGAGCTCATAAAAATGTCCTAAAGTTGTTCGTACCATTGAATTGTACTTGGGTGACTTCTATGGTATAGGAATCATTACTTAATAAAGCTATTATCAAACAAAATCAATCTGACTATGATGTGGAGAATAGAGGGTAGGGAAAGATAAAAGCAAAGAGAGTATTTGAGAGGCTGTTTTATTGTTGTCAGCTGAGGAGAGGTTGCCTTGGGATGGCATGTGGCAATGGAAGTGGTGAGCTATGCTGGAGGTGTCACAGACAGAACCGGCTGTTGAGTTGAAAACGGAGAGAAATCAAGAGCGACTTTTAGGTTGTTGACCTTATAGCTGGTATTTCCCTCCTACAAAACCTGAGCTTCAGTTCCAATCTGCAGAGGTGTCAGGAGGATCAGTGGTACACCTTAATATGACAAGCTCGTCAGAGAGTTGGGTTGTGTGGTGTGATCAACATCATGGTACATTTTAACAGGGAAAAATACAAAGGGCGCCCCCAAAATGTATACACATTTTAAGAAAGGAAAAAACTGTATTAAAAGTATAATACTCAAGTCACTTTCGACTTCTTCAATTGTAAGAGATTTTAGATATGATACACAAAATAACAAACATTATTGGTATAGACCGAGTATCACAATTTTAATACAGTTTTTCCTTTAAAATGTGCACACATTTTGACACGCTCTTGTAGTCATTGTAGGCACGCATATGCACAGACATTCAGAAAGGCTTGCCCATGCACACTCCCACTCGCAAAGCTACAGCATAAAAACCACAGACTTCAGAAAGCCAAGCCAGAGGAGAACAAATGACCTCCCAGCCCCATGACTTCTCATACCTGTGCTTGATTTTGTTCAGTGGAAATGGATCAGTGATTACAGCAAAGAAGAAAGAATCTCTTCAAGAACTTAGTTATCTTCAATATGTCCATCAAGCATAATTTTCTCCTAGACAAGTGTAAAAATGTTAAAGGAGAGGAAAGTGTTATTTCAGGGCCTTTGATATTACAGTCTTTTTATAATATCAGCAAAATAATGGCTAGAACAACTATAATTTCTCCATCTCTTTGTCCCAACTTAGCCCAGGCTAAGTAACTTGTCAGCCCAGGTGTATTAAAACCTGCGTTTACTCTGGGTCCTCTAGGGACAGTGTGGTTTTGGTAATGAATGAGCTCTGGAAATTAAGAAGTAATCAGATTGCTAATTAAGGTTATCCACTTCACCTCAAGCAGAAACAAATCAAACGGACTTCCACAGAAGATAGAAAATGCCCTATTGAGGCGGGGGTATTCCATGATGCTGAATTCTCTGTGGTTTGTTTTCATATAGAAATAGGAAGCCACTTTCTCTGAGGAGGGGTGGAGGGAGACTTCCCAGGAATCTGAGCCTTGAGCCAAAGAGGCAGGAGGTGGGAGGCTCTCAGTTATGCTTGAAGAAGATTTATTTCCTTCAACATTGTTCTCCTTTCCCGCCAGTGCTCCAGTGGGAGCCTGGTGCCAGCTTGGATAAATTAATTGACAGAGGGTTGATTTCTAAACCCAATGGTGCCAACAAACTTTAGCTGTATAATTCTCAGCCAGATAGACATCTATGGCTCATTTTCCTCATCGGAAATGGATATCGTGCAATGAAAAGTTGGGAAATATCTTCTTCTACACTTTACCACTGTTTTTTACCAGAGATAAAATTGACAGAGCATAAAAGTAATCATTAGCCATTTTAATGTGCACGATTCAGTGGAGTTTAGTACAGTCACAATGTTGTGCAACCATCACATCTGTTTAGTTCCAAGACATTCTTATCCCCAGAAGGAAACTCTACACCCATCAAGTAGTCACTTTCCATTCTTATGTCCTCCCTGTCCCTGGAAACCGCTGGTCTGCTGTCTGTCTCTATGGATTTAGCTCTTCTGTGTGTTTCATATTAATGAAATCATATGTATGTGGGATTCTATTTTGTGTCTGGTTTCCTTCACTTAGCAAAATGTTTTCAAGGTTCGTCCATGTTGTCGCAGGTAACCAGTATTTCCTTTCTTTTTATGGTGGAATAATATTCCATTGTGTGGCTGTAACACATTTTCTTTATCCATTGATAAATATTGATGAACATTTGGGTTGTTTCAACCTTTTGGCCGTTGTGAATGATGCTCCTATGAACATTTGTGCCAAGTGTTTATTTGAATTTCTGCTTTTAATCCTTATATTCATAAAAATAGAATTGCAGGGTCATCTGGTAATTCTATGTTTCATTTTTTGAGGAATCACCAAACTGTTTTCCACAATGGCTGCACCATTTTACATTCCCACCAACAGTGGAAGAGGTTGCAATAGGTCCACATCCTTGCCAACATTTGTGATTTTCTGTTTCTGTTTTTGCTTGTTTGTTGTGTTTCTGATTTCCCCTTCCCACTTATAGCTATGACTCTTTGATTTTGGTCTCTGGAGTATGAACAGCTCACAGTCAGCATTTGAATCCCTCTAGGGACAGCCTAGGGGGGGTTGCTTCACCTACATTGAAAGCCGGAGTTGCTTCACCTTCAGAGAGGGCCGGAGGGCCAATATGGGAAAAGCACAGGATTTGAGCTCAAATCCAGGGCCAACTCTTCTTAGGAGTGTGACTTTGGGCAGGTTATAATCTGTGACTCTTGGTCTGTGCATCTGTACAATGACAATGATATTGTATATCTTGATACCGAGGCAAAGAGGTGAGGAAACCTTTTAGCACATGCCGGGCAGATAGCAAGCTGAACAAATGTCCTTGCTCCTCAGCTATGGATACCAACAGAGAGAAAGAGATTGTTTAAACAATCTGCTTTTAAATTATTCTCATTACTATTTTTGGTATTGGGCCTTATCATATACTGTTTCCTTTGAAGTGGGGTTCCATGCCAAATCACGATTTATTAAATTAATATTATAAACATAATATGTTTATTCTCTAGACCACCCTATAGGGGTGAGGATGATGGGTTTGCAAGGCACATCAGGAAGATACACCGGGATAACCATTGATCTTGAGATTCCCAGGTGGCCGGCCCACCTTTGTTCACGTTCCATCATGTCTGTATTTCAGGAGGGACTTGAAGTGGTCATTGCTCCTTGAGTTCCTCAAAAGCATGGCCTTATTCATCCTGGAAAACAAAATAATTTTGGAGGTGTTAACAGTATCTATATTACTTGTGATGCAAGCATGCATCCTTACATAAAAATGCCTGCCACATTTTCCAAGTCACAGCCACTAACAAGTCCTAGTGATGTGGTTTTCATGGTTCCCTTCTGGGTCCCAAGCACAGCAGGTCCTCACACAGCACATCCTGTGAGCTGCCCTCCCCTCAGGGCTGGCTCTGATGATAGGGAAGGCTTTGGGCCATAGGACTGCATATGCCTTGAGTTGGAATTCATGATCCAGTGCTGAATAATGAGGGAGAATAAGAACAGCAACAGCAGGAAGAATGTTTAGAACCAATGCACGGTCAGCACAGGGCATGGGAGGCCAAGAAGTTGCCAGGGCAGGCTAATTATTTTGTGTGCCTTTAAATCTATATTCTTTACATCTTTATTAAATATTTATTTAGCAAAGAGACCAAGCCGTGAATGGAGAAAGGGAAGGAGGAGGAGGAGGGAGAAAACCATCATAGAAAACCTCAGGGACCCTGAGTGGACTTCTTAGCAGTTTGGAGTCACTCTGTTGGTCTTTGAACTTGTCCATATGGGAGTCTTAACCTCGCAAATGGCTTTTCCAAGTATTATCCTTGGTCATACGTAGTAAGTACTCTCCCTGAAAATCCCATTTTCCGATCTTGTTACACTTCCAGTGATCTCTTGGACACCTTATAGATTGGCTGCCAGGAAACTGGGCATTTGGCTTGCTCCCTAATTTATCTCTGGCTGGGAGTTTTCTTTAAAAAAAAAAGTGGTTCAGAAAATGCTTGCTTTCTGGCCCTTTGTAAGTATCACCTCATTTAATTCTCACAGCACCTTCTAAGGTAGGTACCAATATTGTCCCCATTTTACAGATGAGATAACTAAGGCACAGAGAAGTTAAAGTGTCTTGCTTAAAGTGTCAGGAATGGGGTTTGAACCCAGACCTTTAATTTTAATCCTTACATTTGGCTTGGGCAAAATCACATAATACTTCTTGTCAAAGTCAGGATTTCAGACCCCTGATCATGACAGCAAAATGAAAGCAGTTTGAGGACAATTTCATCCATTTACCAAAACTGATAATTTATTTCTGTATCAAGATTAGTATAATAAGGGAATACAAACATCCATAGTACAAATCTTTCTGGGAACTGGTAGGAGCTACTCACCTACAAAGGAGGCTCTGTTGTCATCTGCTTCCTAAGAAGTACAGCATTTATGTCATACTTTGCCCCTGGCGGTACCTCCTAGTCACTGGCTGAGGCTAAAGCATCAGAATGAAGGAATGTTGACACCTACAAGCACCTCCTGGGCTTTGGTTAACCTCAAAATCAAAACATGGGTTTAATCAGACATTCAGGAAGGGAAGTGATTAATCACTTTTCCTATCTATAAATAATTGTAAGAAAGAAGCCAGTTGGGACCGTGCCTGTGGCTCAGTGAGTAGGGCGCTGGCTCCATATACTGAGGGTGGCGGGTTCAAACCTGGCCCCGTCCAAACTGCAACAAAAAATAGCTGGGCGTTGTGGCGGGCGCCTGTAGTCCCAGCTACTTGGGAAGCTTAGGCAAGAGAATAGCCTAAGCCCAGGAGTTGGAGATTGTTGTGTGCTGTGACGCCAAGGCACTCTACTGAGAGTGACAATATGAGACTCTGTTTCTAAAAAAAAAAAAAGGAGGCAAAAAATTAACAGGGGAAAAATTTTCCCCTCTTTTGCTTTTCTCCATGGACCTCAAATTGCTTGATATTCTGACTGTTTCCAGGGTGTTGACGTCAGTGGAAACAGCGTGTGCAGAATAATAATCTATGATGCCATAAACTCCATGCTATGGGCTGGCAAAGAAAATGCTACCCCAGGCAAAGGGGAAGTTGGATTATATTACCCATTAAAAAAAATAATCTTTTCCTTATTTACTCCCTAACAAGGGGAATTCTGGCTGTTAAGATGAGCTAAAAGTACAAAAGGATGGTATTTTGTAATAAGGGAGATACACCTCTCTTGAAGACTGTGATTATTCTTCTGGACTTTGGCTATTAGTAAAGTGGGGGCCATGGAAAATCTCCCATTGTACACTAAGGAATGTGTGTGGCTGTCCCCAGAGCCCACTCCCCTTTAACCTGAATCCCTTAGAACAGTTATGATCATTCCTCTTCTCTCCTGAAAGCAGCAAGTCCTAGGCTGGGCAGAGGAAAGATAAATGACTCCCAGTGGCTGAGTTGTAGATTACTTAGTGCCAGTTGTCAGTTCTTTTCTCCCTGGGAAGGGTTTGAAATGAGATTGTTTTCGACAGACTGTCCGTGATAAATGATTTTCCGAGTAAGAAATTGCTTTCAGTGCTGAACGTCACCAAATCACTCTGACAAATGTTTATGGTTTCAGGGGGCCTTCTCTTTGCTGTCTCATGCTTGGGGGAGTGGGAGGCTGGGATCTGGAGCCACAGTGGCTCAAGTAGCGTGTCTCCTGGCTGAAGACAAAGATAGACAGGGAATGTCAGCTGTGGAACGTGCATTTGGTCAGCTTCTTTCAGCTGTTGCTAAAAACCAACGAGGGAGGCCCAGAATATTCCAGATCGGAGAGAAGAAGTAGGAAGGCTAAGGGGATCTGCGTCTCCCAATTCTGATTATTATATTGTTTTCCATGTTGGTTATAAATAGAACAGTGATATGTACACACAGCAAGGGCAAGAACCCTTCAGGCAATGTTCTCAACCTGTTATTAGTCCATGACCCTTTATGAAAAATCGCAAAAATAGCATGCCCTCTTTTAATATTATTTGGCATTTCAAAAGAGATGAAATACCATGTCTAAAAATCATAGAGGGCTGTTAGAATTTTCCTTTTCCAGCTGCAGGGAGTGTCTTTCCCTCTCCCAAATTCTGGGAGAGTGTGTGTTTGTGTGTGTGTGTGTGTGTGTGTGTGTGGTAGCTCCTGCAATGACAGTCACGTATCACTTGGCCAATAGAGGTCCCAGAACCATGCAGGAAGGTATCTCTAGTACTAGAATCTGGAGTCTTTGTCAGTAGCATCATTGGCTTGTTCTTCTCAGGGACCAGGTGGGGACACTATCCTGTAAGAGGGGCTCCCAGCGCTGTGTGGGCTGCAGGTGGGACTGCACCGGTTGCAGTCTCCAAGAGCATTGCTACTGTCCCCTGGGCACGCAGCCCCCGTGGCCTGTGAGGTCCAGTCCCAGCTTGCTCCTGAGGCCACAAAGGCCTCTCCAGTGATGGACACACAGTGGCCAACATCCCTGTATGCACCGATGGTTGTCCCTGGAGTGCCACATGCTTCCTGCCGTGTGGATTCAGAGCGAGGCAGTGTGGCTCCCTTGCACCCCACAGGTCTATGCAGGGGAGGAAAAGCTCTCAGGTTGGAGGCCAGGGCCTGCCAGCAGCCCCTGGAGAATTAGCGGGGACACTAGACCTGGCTATTCTATGACTTCAGGAGCAAGGCCTGTTGAGAGCTTTCTGGGTTTTCCCAGCTGTGGAGGAATCTCCTGCAGCGGCTGGAGAAAGCTGTGCGATGCTCCACTATCCCTCCTGTTCTTCCCGAAATGATCCCCCATCTTCCTGGTACTTTGGTGTTTGTTTAGACCCACAGATGGCTGGATTGATACCTGAGGGAAAATTTGTGTGTCTAAGAGCACCCGGTTGGTAAGGTTCAATGTCAGTCTATTTCTTTGCAAGTCCATTCCCCAGGTCTGTCTTTCTCACCTTGCTCAGTTCCTCTCTGCCTGCTGTGCCTGCCCTTTAACATTCCTTTCAGGATGCTGCAGGGGAGGACACTCTAGGGTAGCCGGCACCTAGTGCAGCCAGGCATGGTCCAACATTGCCTGCTGGACTCACTGTCTCCATCAACCATTGCACTGAGCCTTATCCTGCTCTGTGCTCTGTGTGGGGTGCTGGGAGCACAGGAGGGAATAGAACTAGATTCCTGCCTTCCAGGGGCTCATAGTCTCACCTGGGCTCCGACTAATGGCGGGGCAACAACAGCAACAGAGGTGTGCTGAGTGCTCACTGTGTTCTAGTGTGTGCTAGCACACGTTCTAAGCCTTTTCTTCTTATTAACTCTTTTGAGCCTCCCCATGAAGCCCGAGGTGGGTGCTGTCTTCATCATTTTATAGACGAGGAGAGTAGGCTTCAGATGAGCTAAGTAGCTCCCCCACAGTCAGGGGGAAATGGGTGGCACCACCAAGAACTTAATCCCAGAAACTCTGGCTTTGGGAACGACGCTCGGAGTTGGTGCTGCAGTGGGGGTCAGTTAGGGCAGGGGCTGATCAGCACCTTGCTGGGATAGGGAGAGTCATCTTGAGCAGGCTGGTGTCTGGGTGGCCCCTCAGCCCTTTTGTGTAAGGTAAAGATCTTCCCACAGAAGAGGGAGGCCCATCAGTGTTCTCCCTGTGCGTCTTGGGGCCGGGAGCCGGACTGTAAAGAGGAGAAGGTGTGAGATCCGTGCACTCAGTCACCCTCAGAGCACCACATCCGCCATGTTGGATTGAAAGCATTCTAGGAACTGGGAAGAAGGGATGAGTGTCCTCTCCCAGTCTGGAGCTACACAGCCATGAGCCTAGGCCACACTGTGCTGTTCAGAGCAGAAAATGGAATAATTGACTCTATTTGGGGAGCAGATGCATCTAGGCCTAATTAAATCTGACCCCTAAGTGAGTCTGGGCCCGTGGAACTGTGACATCTCAGATATATAGCAAAGATGGCAGAATGAGTGAAAGAGAGAGCGAGGCAGAGGCTGTGATTGGCTCGTGGAAAGCACCCACTGTTTGAGTTCCTCTGTAGCCATCAGGTGTGTGCTGGGGGAAGCTCTTCCATTCTGGAACCTCTCTGATAGCAGTTGGGTATTTTAAATCATAGGGACTCTCATACAATTATTTACCAGATTGCTGGTTCACTGGGCTGTTTGGTCTGCCAATAAACCAGCACCACGAAGGCTTTCTACTTCCCTCTTCCCTTTGCCCACGACTTCTGCCAGATCTAAGTGCAACCTCCTTGCAAATGTGATGTCTGAAATGGTGCGGCCTAGAGAAACTACCTTTGGGTAAGGGACAGTCCCCCTCCAGTTGAGGAAGAGATGAAGGAGAGAGGAGAGAGGACAAAGTGCCCACATTGGAGAAAATGAACTTTTGGTCCCATGAGCCTCATCTGCCCTGGCATGTGCTCTGTGAGCCTTCATCCTGACTTCTGGGTTTCCCGTCACCATGCCTGCATGTCCAATCATGAAGGTATCCTGAGAGGCCACCATTGCCATGGGATTCTCATTCATTATTCATGCTAGACACATTCCAACTCTTCTCTGCTTTCTTTTCACCTCATTTTTGGGATAGACAGCTTCCCTAGTTGGGGAATAAGGCTGATTATAAGGACTTTAAAGACAAAAACACAGGTAACAGGTGTCACGCGTCACGTGAGCACACCAAGATGAGCAAGTGGCTGGGTCGGTGTTGTCTGAAAAACCAACACCTTCTTTGTCACAACATGGTCTCATGAGAAAAACTACACCCACTATAAATGGCTTCTACATTAAAATTCTTTATAGCCAAAGAGAAATAATATAATTATTTCAAAGTAGTTATCCCTTATAGTAGCACACTCTGTAAACCAGTTCATAATGTAAAGTCAGATCCATAGAGAAGGGCAGTCAGCTCCGATCTCCCACCTAGTTTCAGATAATAAAGCTAGAATTCCTTTTTTGCTGGGGGGAGGGAGCAACTTTACCTTGGGAAACAGAAATACAAAGGGTGGGGTCCTCTTGTCCTCTGTTCTCTTTGCATAACCTCTCTGGGATTGGGAATCTAGGCAATAAATAAGAGCCATCTAGGTGAGATCTTTTTGGAGTTGTTGAATCTGTTCTGGAAGTCCCACAGATAGAAAAAAGATCTAGACTCATCCAGTTGATATTAACCCCTCTTGATCTTGGTAGAACTGGGCTGCCACTGGGATGGGAGGATTTGAGATTTGCAGCAGTACCCATGGCAGCCCATTGGGTCCTTTTAGTACCTTTCAGGGATGTAACTTCATATTTTATATGAGCTTGCTTGTCACCTTTTGTTGGGAGTAGGGTTTAGAAAGGGTGGGAGAATAGAGCATTGGTGGCTCATTTTAATTCCACTGAGCATGTCACTGTCAGATCTATAAAAAAGATTATCATCTAATAATATGATGCTTACAAAGAAGATGCTTTTCTTATCTGATTCTTATGGATTCCCCAGTGGCTAGCCCTATCCCATGATCTCGGTAACGTGGTGACCTTCATCTTTATCAAAGCCTGAGATGGAGTTTCCCCAGACAAGAGAGCGGCTTCTCCACTCCTGAGCTGAGAACTGCCTTTTTCTCTTACCTACAGAGAAGAGTTTTATTTTTTCCTTTTTGTGCATAAATGCCATGTACTTTCTCCTATAATTGTGTGTAGTCATCTGATAACCCTGTGATGAAATAGTTATTATGATCATCATTTTATAGAGGATGAAACTGAGGCTCAGGGAAGTTAAAACACTTGTCCAAATTCATATTTGTAAGTGACAGAGCTGGGATTTGAACCTGTGTCTTTCTACATAGCCTAGTCTCTCTTATCATTCATCATAAGTGTTTAGATAAGGATTAGTCCCTTAGGGGTTAATGCTGGGTTGTTTTAGAGGGTGAGGGGATGAGGAGCATTGATCTTCTTGAGAATCTGATGAAAACTGGACCTCTGGGTGAGCAGGGAGGCAGGAATTACCTCAGCCCCACAGTTTTGCATGTAATTTCAGCAAGTTTATGGGGTCCCCGTAACCTGTATGAATTTTTTAGGGTTAGGGAGTCTCTGGATCTCAGATTAAGCTAAGTAGAGTCTTGGGAAGATTCATTAACTTTTTTTTTTAAAAAAAGGTTGTGTGATTAGAAGGCCATTTTCAGAAATTTCCTTTTGGTTCTTCAGGAATAAAGAGATTGGCTGAGGAGAGGGGAGGATGGCAAGGGGAAAAGGAAGCTGTTTGGAAGCATTAAGAAATTTTCAATGTGTATATGACTTAACAAAGGAAAAAAAAGAAAAAAAACAAAAGAATTCTATGCAAACTCTTTAAAAAAAATTATCTAGCAAGCAGTAAAAGCAGTTTGCATTGTGAATAATTAAGGGTTATTCAGAGCCTATGGACTTGGCTGAAGCACCATTCACCAGCAGTTTCTTTTCAGGTTGAAATTAATTGGCATGTTAGTTTATTTATCTTTTCCCTTGGTGAACCAAATGACTCATCCTGATTTATTAACCTTCCAGCTCTCCTCTCTCTATTCAGATCCACGGGGGTGACAATTGATGATCTCACTGAGCTACCTGGGGTTACTGTTTGTAGAACCCAGTTGCTAGAGACTTCTCAGAGCCCCCATTTCTCTAGTTTGCATGAAAAGGGAAAACAAGTGGGCTCAGGATTTTGGGTGCCATTTGTCTTGATGCGGAAACGGAAATATACGGCTAAGGCCATAAGAAGGATCAGATCCAAGAGCCACCAGGAAGGAAGAGAGGGGTACTCACATGACCTCCTGTTTGAGACCACTATTAGAGTATTCCCTTTATATACACAGAATGACCCAGATTTCCTTCGTATAACTTAGCTCTTCTGCTAGAAGTTTCCTTTTTAATCTCCTGACATTTCAGAAATAAATAAGATATGGCAATATTTTTCACAGCCTAGTTCTGAGGAAGGCAGTACACCCTATCCAGACCCTGCTGGCCGGTCCTCTGAGCCACTGCAGAGGAGAACAGACTCCCTATATCTCCGAGGAGGCCACAGAGCAAGCACACGGCTGTCCCTGAAGCTCTAGATTCTGACCATGCGAGGCTGACTCAGCTCTACCCTTAACCTGTGGTGTAACTGTGACCAGGTGAAGTTGACTCAGCTCCACCCTTAACCTGTGGTCTGACTGTGAGCAAGTCGGCTTCGAGGTAAAAGCATAGCTTTGGTGTTCAAACTGCCTGAGTTCAAATGATTGAAGCCCTTTTCTGTGCCTCCGCTTCTTCATTTGTAATCTGAAGATAACCTAAACAGTGCTAGGGAAAGCTTGTGAGGAGGTTTAACTGAGTCAGCATAGAAGAGCATTGAGATCAGTGCCTGACATGTGGAGGGAGTCAGAACAGTTCCCTTAATGAATTTTAGTTAGAATGATTATAATTTAAACTCCCTAAGTTTCAGGGTCTCCTCTTGTGGAATGAAGGTGATAATTTGGGGGTGGTTGTGAGGATAATGAGACAATGCACCCCAAATGCTTAGGAAACAATGCTGGGCAGAGTGTGCGTGTCCAATCAGTATTTGGCTGTAGCAAGTCCTAACTCTAGAGACAAGAAATAAACCAAGGGGTATCTTGACACTTCTTCTGTAGGTTAATAGTTAAAGTTGCTGAGAAACCTGATAGGAGGTGAGAACCCTTACAACTCTGACCTTCACCTCCTGTGCCCTCATAACCTTGGCACAAACCGAAGGTTGTAGATATAGAATTCAGGCCAAAGCCAGCACATCTCTTGGGATGTAAGACACGAACCAGGCCAGACTGGGCGTGGAATATGCACCTCTTTCTTCTGCCCCCTCCCCCCAGTTTGAACACAGTGGGCCCAAGGACCTGTGTTTTATTAACTTCTGTTGTCAGCTCACTGGTAATAGTACTTTAAAGAAATTAATGTATAAGGGTCTTAGAGGAATGATATCCAGATGGTATTGTGCTGGCTGGGTGTGGTGGCTAAACCGGTAATCCTAGTACTCTGGGAGGCCAAGACAGGCTGATTGCTTTAATGTAGGAGTTCAAGACCAGCTGGAGCAAGAGTGATCACGTCTCTACAAAAAATAGAAAAATTAGTAAAAATAGAAAAATTAGCTGAGTATTATGGTGGGCACCTGTAGTCCCAGCTACCCAATAAGCTAAGGCATGAGGATCTCTTGAACCCAAGAGTTTAAGGTGCTGTGAGCTATGATAATGCCACAGTATGATAATCCCAGGGTGACAGAGACTCCATCTCAAAAAAAGAAAAAGAAAAAGTATTGTATTATGCCTATGGAAAACAAAACAAAACAAAAATCAATGTTACTTTCTAGGCCTCGTGGTCCACATGGGTAAAATTAATTTATCAAGAATGTCTGTGAAGCAGAGCTCAGGGGCGTGACTGTGGTGCTGATTCTCCAGGAAAGCCGTGACATGGAGCAACGATTGTCACTAGACAAAAGGAACCAGGAGGACATTTCAAGAGCAGGGGATCTGAACGTATTTGGGATAGGTCTAAAAACATTAACCAAATTTTTTACATAGGAAAAAGCAACAGTCTCATAAATGTTGAAATATGACCCATATTCAAGACAGAACCTCCTGAGGTCATGGATGCCTGTGGGCTCTTGGTGTGAGGGGGGAGGCTACGCTGCCTCCCTGCTGAAGGGTCGGGCCACGTGGTGTGGGGGTGGGGCCTGGCTCTGAAGGGCCTTCTTCCGAGGTTCAGGTGAAAAGTCTGGCAAAAGCCAGGCTGGGCACCGTGCATAAGGCATAGTGGGATACTTGCGCCATTATATATCAAAACAGCACATTTTACCCCATAAATGTACACAGTTATGATTTAATTAAAAGAAAAAATGGAGTAGTAGGGACCCAGGACACCTGTCTTCACAGGCATCTGCTCCAATCCAGGGAATACTCCCCTGTTGGAAGAGGGAGCAAGTTTGTCAGAGCTCCTTTTTACACAAATAATTCTGAAAATATATATATTTTTAATGTATCACTTCTGATCTTTAAACCTGTGTGGGTGACTGTTTTGTAACTTTTGACAAAAGAAGAAGAGCAGGGACCTAGTGAGTTTGTATTTGCGGGAGGCCATGGGGGCCATTTGGGAAAGGGGTGGTAGACTCCAACTTCCGCCTCCTCCTTAACTGTCAACAGAGAAAGGCCCCAGGCTTTTGGTGACCCAAGAGATTCCCTTCTCTGTACTCCCCACCTCCTATTCTCAAATAATCTTCCCCCAATGGTAGGTCTTAGAATTCCATTCCAGGGAAGTATCTTCTCAGCCCTCTCAGCTAAAATATTATGGAAATGACTATTATCATTAGGGTAGATAGTCAAAAATTTTAAGCCTTTATACAACATTTTGGTCTAATGGATACTTTTGCATATTTAGGACCCTAAGAAGTTTATGTACCAAGAACGAAAGAGAACTAAATTCCAAACAGAGGCTTGGAATTCACTATTTTCAGCACAAATGCATTTTTCTCATTATAAAAATTTCCATCACAAGGTTCCATCACAGTGTTCTTGCTGAATTTATAATAGGCCTTAGTTCATGAATCAATTTGATCTACACGTAATTTTCAGGAAAGCATCTGCAGCATAAATTGAGGTGCACCTGCACTTCATACCACTTTTTCCTCATTTTGTTTTCCATTTTCCACTTTGCTCTGTCTGTGTCACCTCTAAATGTCTCTGTGATTTCATTCCTGCAGCTCTTGGAGACTTCATATCAAACCAACTGAAGGTAGGGAACTCAAGGGTTGCCCCAGACTCCTCTCTACCAACGGATCCTAATTCCTATCCTATATGCCAGTTGCTATTGGGACGAAGTGGCCAGAGGATGAGATGGTAGGGATTGATGGATTTCTCTGCATCTCTGGAGCTGGTAGAGGAAAAAATAGGGCTTATTAAAAAAACATCATGAAGGCCTTTGCTTAAGTTTTTGCTTTTGAACTTTTCATTCATAGTGCGGTGGCAGAGAAAGGACTGTAGAGACATGGCTTACCATCCTTGTTCTGCTCCTTACAATTGGTGGGACTTTTCTGGAGTCCACTTCTTTGTCTGTAAAGTAGGGAGCATAATGCTTACCTTGAGGGATAGTTGTTGGAGATTTAATGAATGCTATGTGCAAAGTCAAAGCCACATACAATGCCAGTGTCCAGGCTCCAGTACTCATTTGGTTAATGTTATTTGGGTTTTTTAAAAGCATGAATGAATTCATAGTTAATGAATTCCCTCTAGAGAAGCAATTTCTTTACCCCTCCAAGGAAACACTTCATTTTTTTTTCATTTCAGATTAATATGAGAGTACAAATGATTAGGTTACATTGTTTGCATTTGTTAGGCAAAGTTCAGGCTGTAGTTGGGCCCTTCACCCAGAGGGCACCGTATATCTTTACACTGTGCACCTTAGGGGACAGACACTAATCCTCCTCCTTTCTCCCTCTTCCTTTTTCCCTCCTCTCCCCTCCTCCTGCTTGAATTTAACTGTGCTTTTCTCTCCTGTGGGCATGTAGTTGTTTACCTATTGGTTTCACATTAGTATTGAGTACATTGAATACTTGCTTTTCTATTTTTGTGATACATTACTAAGAAGAATGTTAAGTCCATCCAGATAAATACAAAAGGTGTAAAGTCTCCATCTTTTTATGGCTGAATAGCCCTCCATGGTTTACATATACCACGGCTTATTAATCCATTCTTGTGTTGATGGGCACTTGGGTTGATTCCATACCTTAGAAACTGTGAATTAAACTTCAGTGAACATGCTAGTGCCAGTGTCTTTATGGTAAGATGATTTTTTTCCTCCAGGTAGAAACTCAGAAATGGGATTGTGAGATCAAGTGGAAGGTCTCTTTTTACCTTAAAGAAGCAATTTCTATTTAGAAGGCTTCAGAAACTGGTACCTACATCTGAAGACAACTACCTGTACCATATTTCATTAATTCTAAGATATGTTTGTTTTTCATATTTTAACATCTGCAAAATCAGGAAGTGTCCTATAATCAATGGCCTCTTATAGCTGTAATTAATAATTTTTTTCTTTCTTGGTGGCACATAAAATAGTGGCCCAACTTTTTATGGAGGGTGTCTTAGATTTAATAAACTATTTCAGCTAGGCAGGTGCCTTTGGCTGCCACTGTTCACTGGCTCTGTCTTCCCCTCTTCCTGTTTTTCTTCCACCTTCTTCACAGCTTTTTTTTTATAAGACAAAGTCTCACTTTATCGCTCTCAGTAGAGTACCGTGGCGTCACTGCTCACAGCAACCTCCAGCTCTTGGGCTTAAGTGCTTCTCTTGCCTCAGCCTCCCAAGTAGCTGGGACTACAGGCACCAGTCACAATGCCCGGCTATTTTTATTGTTGTTGTTGTTGTTGTTGTTGTAGTAGTTTGGCCAGGGCCGGATTCGAACCTGCCATCCTTGGTATATGGGGCTGGTGCCCTACTCACTGAACAACAGGTACTTCCTGCATAGCTTTATTTTAATATGTTGCATATACTATAGCATTCGCCCATGTAAAGTGGTTTTATGATTTTTTTTTAGTATATTCACAGAGTTGTATGACTATCACCACAATTTAATTCTAGAACTTTTCAACACCCCAAGAAACCTTAGTAGTTACTCCCCATTTCTCTTCACCCCTCCCATCTCCCCAGCCCCAGGAAAATGCTAATACTAATCTACTTTCTGTCTCTAAGGACTTCCCTTCGGGACATTTCACATAAATGGAATCTTAAAGTATGTGGCTTTTTCTGATCTGCTCTCTTGCAGCACAATGTTTTAAAGGTGGCAGAAGAGCTGATGGGTCATATGATATCGTAGGCTTCTTGGCTGCCATAACAAAGTGCGGTAGACTGGAGGACTCAGACAACAGGCATTTATTTCTCCCACTTCTGGAGAATTCTAAGATCAAGATGTCACCATGTTGGTTTCTCATGAGGGCTTTCTTTCTAGCTTTCAGATGCCTGCTTCTTGCCGTGTTGGGGAGAGAGGTGGTGCGGGGGAGAGAGAGAGGGGAAGAGAGAGAGAATGCCCCCTTCTTCTAAGTGCTCTAATCCATCCCATCCTGGTTATCTCTCAAAGGCCCCATCTCCAAATCCCATAACCTTGAGGGTTGGGGTTTCACCATAGGAATTTCAGGGAACGTGTCTCAGTTCATAGTGTATCTCTAGGTTTAAGTTTTTGAAGAACTTTTTAGCTTCTGTTATTATTACCTCTGTTCTGCCCCCTGCCTACAGATGCCAGTGGGGTGGTCATTTGCTTATCAATTCGAAAAGTTAATAACCTGCTCTGTCCTGGATGAACAAGTCAAGGAGCACTTAGAGTCTAGTGGGGAGGCAGGCAAAACAATAAAAGGCAAAAATAAAGAACAGAAAAAAAGTAAACGATCGTGATCTGTAATCATGCTCAGAAGACAAAAGAGGTCAGTCAAACAGCAGGCACTGGCCTGACTTACTGGGGAGGGAAAGTCAGGAAATTAATGGGGAAAAAGACATTCGGGACAGGACTCAAGCTGGACTGGATGTGGAGGCAAAGGAAAGAGGAATCAGGGCCTTCCTAGTGTTCGGCTTGAATGACAGGTGGGTGGTGGTAGCGTTTGCTGGGAAGGGAGGGGCTGCGTTGCGAGCTCAGGTGTTTGGAGGCAAACTCAGGATGTCCACCCTGGATATGTTAACTTTGAGAACTCTGTGAGTCCTGGAAGGGGAGATATGAAGTAGCAAGGTAGGAACGTGAATTCAAAACTCAGAAGAAAGGAATGATATTTACACCGCATTTGAGAATTACTGAGATGATTTCCAGAGACTGTCACAGCAAGCTGAGGGGGTGATCTGGGAAGAGTAGAGATAAGAGAGGGTGGCACGGGGTGAGGGCAGGAGGATCCCAACATTTGGCAGCTGAGTAAAGCAGGAGGAAAGAAACTGGATGGGAAAATGAGGAAGAAGATACCCAGGGATGGTAGAAGCCTGAGGAAGGGAGCGTTTGGGGGTGAAGGAAGTATCCAACTGCTAAATGCTGCTGAGACGCTGGAGAAGGGAAGAGTGCAGAATCATATGTGGAGTTTGCAAGAGAAATCTCCCTGGCGAGTGAAGACTTAGTGAGTGGTAGGGAGGGACAAGAGTTAGGTGAGAGCGAGGTCAGACCAGGCACTGCATGCCCATGAAGGCAAGGTCAGAGGGCCGTGGGGGGAAATAGAGTGAAATGGGGCTGATTCTCTGTGTGACTTTTAGTGACGGGATGAGGTGAGGCCAACTGCTGTGCAGAAAAGGACATGGGAGGTTAGAAGGGAGAAGAAAAACTGTGAAATAGTGGACTTGAAAATTGGAAAGCAAACCAATCGGAGAAAACTAGCAGTTTGCCAGTCCGTATTGAGTGTCAATTTGCAGTTGGAGATGATGAATTTAAAGTGAAACCAGTCTTTTGCCTTGGGTGCTTTTATCCAGGAATGTTCAGCTTTCCAGGGGCTGGTGCAGAGCAGGGCCGAGGACTCCTGTGAGGGAAAGAGAATGCTGTCCAGGGGTGAGGACGGCAGTGAGATGGGGCAGAGGCAGATGACCGGCAGGGGATGGAGTGAGATCCAGGATCTCGAGGTTTCTGTGAGGCCAGTGGGGAACTCGAGAGCAGGTGAAGCAGAGAGGCTGTTGAAGAGTGGCATGTCTGAGGCTGGCTAATGACTGGTTGTCTTTGCAGCTACTCACTACTCACTGTGACCATGGAAGCAGGTAGGTGGTGTGGAGGAAAAGAAAAGGTCACCAGCAATTAGCAGAGCAAGGAACCAGGAGGCCTGCGTTTCTGGCCATTCATCTATATCCCATTTTTAAAAGAAAATGATTAGAGTTGGGGGGAGGGGGAGGACTGGGGGTTGGGAGCTGTGCTCCTAGTCATAATCACGCAGTCCACTTGGGATTGTGTGTGTGTGTGATCATGAGACATTTTCCAGCTCTATTTTTCTTATGCCCTGACTACCATTTCAGATTTAAAATTGGCATGCAAGGCGTGACAATTCCAGCAATTGAAGTTCATCCCTTGAGCTCCTGTTTTATGTTTTGGGGGTGGTGGTTGGTGATTTGGTTCTTAGAGATGGAGGGCCTTCTGCCCTCACAAGTATCTCCTCCTGGCCTTCTGCCTTGGATTTGCATGGAGCAGAAGAGTTACATTCGGGAGAGAAAAACAAAAAGGAAGTCCAAGTCTAGCTACCGAAAGCTACTCTGGTCTCCAGCCTTAGCTGCACTCCACGCAGGCGGAGCTCTCGGCAGAGAACCCTGTCGATGTTACCGCGTTGTTACACATCATAATTGTATCACTGCACGTCATAACAATGGGATTTCAACAGTTATTATTGCACATTCTAATTATGTGATTACTCAGTCTTTCACCAATTATATAATTAGATTTAATTACACCAATTGCACAAATAAACGATAGTCAACTACAAATTACTTAAAATAAAATCCAGAACTGCGCATACATCGGCAGTTGCCCTGAAAACAAGAATAGAAAACAAGAAAAGGAAGAAGGCTTATGAAAGCAATTAGCAAGTGAAAGAAAGGAATTATGGGATCTGGATAGGTCTTTGAGGATAATGGCTGGATCATCTAGTCTGGAAGTTTCCTGGCACGTTTTTCCTCCCGCCGAGTATGGTGGTAAGAAGTGAGGACGTGAAGTCAGGAGTGCTGATCCCTCTGCGCAGTGCCTTGAGGCAGAGATTGCTCTCTACTTTCTTGGCCCTTTAACCGTGCAGCTTAATGAGGAAGGGGGAGGGAAGAGGGAGAGAGAGAAAGCACAAGACAATTGGAGAGCGGGTGGGGGAGTAGGAGGGAGGGGTAAGGTAATAAGTTTGACATTTAACAATTAAAAGAAGTACAGTATATTTTAACACGGAGAACAGAATCAGTACTAAGACAAGTCAGAGTTATTATCTGAAACTTGGTCCTTACCTAACTCACTCTGGCATTTCTGATTTCTTTTTTCTTTCTTTCACCCTTGATTTAGCCCCCCCCCAGACACCATCTGAATGTGTTACGTGAACCTAGAACTTTACGGCTACTAGCCTATCTTGTTCTGTTCAAGCATAATTTGTAAGACCAAAAATTAATAGGCAAGAAACCCAGTATTTGGTACAGAAATAAATATCATTATTGTTTTCCTTTGCATTACCTGGGATTATTGGGTAGTTTTGAGTTTGTATAGGGTGCCTATACAAATTTGAGAATTTGGGGTGTGTCACAGGTGACCCCCCTTCTTTTCATACAAAGACATCCCGAGCGTGGTCTTTTGTGGAGAATAGGTTTTCTCTGGTGTCATCCTCAGAGCCAGAGAAAGAACAGTGACAAGTGTACGAGGTGCCGAGTTGGCTCCACTGCTTCTGTGCCTGGGGAAGGCCCTATCCCAGAGCTTGAAGAGAGGAGGGGCAAAGAGACGGCTCTGTGGAGGTGGGAACGTGCACACATCTGGGAGAGGGGGCTGGCCACATTCGCACTCTTCCAAAGAGATATAATTGGTAGGTGCCGTTTAAGCACATACATACTTAGGGAAAATTACCCGCTGAGCCTGGCTGAGTACTGCAGAACCACTGAGCCCCAGCATCGCTCAGCTCGTGCCCCGAGATCTTACAGCAGTTGACAGGAAGCGGATTACTTCATAAGTACCCATAATGGCTGGGGTGTGTACTTAACATCGCTATAAAAATAGGTCTCGGTGCTAATGAGGGTCACAGTGGGGGGATCAGTGTGCTTGGTTAGCTCTTGCCTGTACATTAGAAATTAACAAACAGCCTCGCAGAAAATGCATTTTAATTCATTCTCTTCTACAGTATATTTTGTCCATGGAGTCCCTGCAGTGGACAGTGGACAGTAAGGGACCCTGATCTAGACAAATTCACATATTTGGCTTCTACATAGCTCCAGGCTTGCATTTTCTTCCTCTCCTGACATCATCCAGGGTTAATGCCCATTGATTGATGTTGACGGCAGCTATGGAAGGTGTCACTTAGAACAGCGGAGCAGCTATGTTGGAAATTTGAACAAATAAGTCCTGAGAAGTTGGAAGTAAGAGGGGGAATTGGGCTGGAACTTTGCATCCCCAATAGCCTTCCCATCTACAGAAATCCACCAGAACGGATGAGAATGAGGATAAGCATTTCAGCTGATGCTTATCAGCGGCTGGTGATGGCGTGGCATTCCACCCTTCATTTTTCTTGTCAGAAACTAAGAATGTGTGAAGTGGCAGATGTACTGATATCCAGGCACCGAAGCTATTTTTTGCTAAAGGAGAGCAAAAGAAGCATAACCAGTTTAAACAAAACAAGTGAAGTCGCCCAGCAGTTATAATCTGCATTCCAGATTCTCAGCCAGAGCCGTCATTCCTGGTTGGCTTTTCTCCATGGAAATGCCAGTGCGAAGATTAAAGTGGAGGGCACTGCTGGGGAAAGGCGTGAGCGGAACTAGCATCAGAATCTCACAGAGGCATTACCCTAATGGAACATTGGTTGTATGCATGCCGTTCTGGCTATCACAGGCTCAAGGAAAGAGAGTCTGCAAAATGCAGGGCATCAATGTGGGAACCCGAACAGCCATCAGAGAAGAAGAGAGGGGAAGGCCCTTGGCACCAGGGAGCAGCCATTCATCAGCAGATACCAATCAGATGTTCACTAGATCAGGCACTAGTATGGTTGGCTATCAATAGGGTACTCTGCCTTTAGTTCTAGTTTGGTCTCTCTACCTCTACAAGCAGTTTCTATGTTTATTGAGAACTTACTATGTGCAACGTTCCATGATAACCTCTTTATTTCAATACCTTTCTCTTTACCTTATTTCAATCAGCACTACTATGATTTTCTCCATTTGCTTGATGAAGAAAGGGAGCCTTGGCTGGGCATGGTGGTTCACACCTATAATCCCAGCTTTTGGGAGGCCGAGGCAGGTGGATTGGCTGAGCTCACAGGTTCAAGACCAGCCTGAGCCAGAGTGAGACCCCATCTCTAAAACTAGCTGGACATTGTGGTGGGCACCTGTAATCTCTGCTACTAGCGAGGCTCAGGAAAGAGAATCAATTGAACCCAAGAGTTTGAGGTTGCTGTGAGCCATGTTGTCACAGCACTCTACCGAGGGTGACACAGTGATACTCCGTTTCAAAAAAAAGAAAGAAAAGGGACCCTCAGAAGGGTCAAATGCCCCGCTGAGTTTAATAATTGGGACAAGAATTTAAGCCCCCAGTTTGACTCCAGAGTCCTTTATCTTAACTCCTAATTATGCCATCTATTTTGTTCCAATATCTATAGAAACGAGAGCAACTTTATTATTGCAAATGCATTCCAAGAGTGGGATCAAAGCTTATTTAGGAATACTCTTCTATTAAATGTATGTATTAAATAGAGCTTTGCATCAATCTGAGAAAATGCTGCCAATTTCCTCTTCACAAAAGCTGGAAAGGAAATTGACAAGGAGATTTTCTGTTTTGCCTGTAAATGAGATGGGAAATACATGGTTAAGTGTAAGTAAAATGTTGATGGCAAACGTCTTTCCAGCTGCGTCTATCACAGAATGGTAAATTATGAAGGGACTCCCGATGTTGGAATATGAGAGATGAAAATCCTTCCATGTGGATATGAAAATCATAACTGCATAGGAAGAGAGGTGGGAGCAACAATTTTCATGCTGTCCTCAAACTTTTTAAACAGGGGGCCAAGTCACTGTCCCTCAGACTGTTGGAGGGTTGGACTATAGTTAAAAAAAAAAAAAAAACTATGAACAAATTCCTATGGACACTGCACATATCTTATTTTGAAGTAAAAATCAAAACGGGAACAAATACAATTCACACTGAAGCATGTGGCCAGTGGGCTGTAGTTTGAGGACCCCTGCCGGTAACGATCATGGCCTGACAAGGGAAATGTTAAAAACTAGCCTTGGCCATTGACTTGATCTTAGCCAGGGTGAACTAAGACTTCCCTCCTTTTCTCTCTCTCTCCTTCCTTCTCTCGATTTCTTTATACCTTTGGACTTTAATTTATTTGTTTGTTTAGTAAAGTTTATGAAATAGTTACAGTGTGTTAGGTTTTAGTTGGGCTTTGGTGAAGCAATGTAGAAAACATGTAAGTTCTTAGTTTTCATGGAACTTGCTTTCCAGTGGAGATGATGCCTTAAAACTTAGAGAAGGAGAGAAACCAAAAGAAAATGAATGTGGTTGGAGCTTATAGGGAAAGGAGGAGAGTGATATGGGGTGTAGGAAATTTGTTGAGAGGCAAAAGAGGTACAGTTCGCAGTTAGACTTACCAAAGGGCAGCTAAGAGGTTGGTTCGTGGCTTTACGTTGAACAACAACAATAGGTATTAGTCAGTGAGCCCTTACCTACATCTGTGATTGTCAAAGCTCTTGTCATATTTAAACTTTACAACTCCATTCGGTGAATTTTAAAACATCTCTACTATGTTGAAAAACAATAAATTCAATGTCAAGTTGACAATTTTGAAAATGCTTATGGAGTTAATAGTGAGTTCGGACACAATAAGATTAACTACAAACATTTTTTTCAGTTTCAAACAATGATGCTGCTGTACTAATGTAATTGTTTTAGCACTAATAGATTTTTTTTTTTTAACTAGGAAAAGTAGTTTGTATTTAACAGGTTTTTTTTAAAGCTTTAAATTAGTGTTCTCTCTCCTCAGGGCAAACTGACTTATTTGCAAATGAGTCCACTGAATGGCTTTATTTTGTTCTGTTGATACTAAGCCGTCATGTCATTCACAGATTCATTTGCGTGAAAGTGATGCATTCATTCCTTTGTTGTTGTTCATAATTGGGTGGGACACAATTATAAGAGGGTCCTTATGGAACAAAAGCAATCAGTGTAACCTGGTTCTGTGTACCCTCAATGAATCCCTAACAATAAAAAAAAAATCTTACAATGTTATATCTCTGCTTCTCTACCATGAGCTCACACATAATTGTAAACACTCATCTTGTTTCAGAAGCTAGTGACCACTTTAAAAATGCTTCTGATTTCATAGGATTTTTAAAATTATCTTTACAAATTTCAGATCAACATGGGGGTACATAGTGATTAGCTCACATCGTTTGCTTTTGTGAGGTGAAAGTCTGAGTTGTAGGTGTGTTCTTCACCCAGGAACTATGCAATGTACCTGTGCAGTGTCACACCCACTGGATGGAAATTTAACTAACTCTTTCCCTTGTCCCCTAGACTTGAATGTCACTGAGTTTTCCTCTCATGTGAACATGGAAGTATTAATCTACTAGTTTCAATTTAGTACCGAGTACATGTACATGTATGTTTGCTTGTTTGTTATAGAGTCTCAGAATGTTGCCCTGGGCAGGGTGCCCTGGTGTCACTATAGCTCACAGCAACTTCAAACTCTTGGGCTCAAGAGATCCTCTTGCTCAGACTCCTGAGTAGCTGGGACTACAGGAATCTGCCACAATGCCTGGTGTACATGCGATGTTTGTTTTTCCATTCTTATACCTCACTTGGCAAAATGGTCTCCAGTTCCATCCAGGTGGTTACAGAAGATACATCTTGATTTTTAAAAATCCACTCAATATTTAGAAAAAATAACTAGAAGGAGCTGCCTATCAAAATGTTAGATAATTTTACAACTTTGTCTATCCCGATTACCCACTGAAAAGCTCAAACTTATGGCCCGCCCCCTACGGCTCTTTGCACCCGAGCAGTAACACTTTATTGGCTGTTCTACCATCCCGACACCTCCCCCAACTGAGACTATATCAGATGCCCTTGTCTTCT
>CAUYON010006389.1:0-41404 GCA_963573935.1 Arctocebus calabarensis | reverse complement strand
TGGGATTCAGAATTCCTGGAGAATTGCCTTTGTGAGAAGCTGGAAGTATTTCTTTAAATTCCTTCTCTTAGTTTTTCAAAGAAACATCAAGAAACCATGAACAACATTAGTAATGAAGAGTTTGACTGCCACTTGCTTGATAAAGGTTTTACTGCCAAGAACATTCTAAACCAAAAAATCAACGAAGTTTCTTCTGATGATGATAAGGATGCCTTCTATGTAGCAACCTCGGAGATGTTCTGAAGAAACACCAAAGATGGCTAAAAGCTCTTCCTTGTGTCACTCCCTTTTATGCAGTCAAATGTAATGACAGTAGAGTCATTGTGAAGACCCTCACTGCCATTGGGACAGGATTTGACTGTGCTTGCAAGACTGAAATACAATTGGTGCAAAGTCTCAGGGTGCCTGCAGAGAGGATTATCTATGCAAATCCTTGTAAACAAATGTCTCAAATTAAGTAAACTGCCAATAATGGGGTCCAGATGATGACTTTTGACAGTGAAGTCGAGTTGATGAAAGTTGCCAGAGCACATCCAAAGGCCAAGTTGGTTTTGCGGATTCCCACTGATGATTCCAAAGCAGTCTGTCAACTCATGTTAAATTTGGTGCCACACTCAAAACCAGCAGGCTTCTTTTGGAACAGACAAAGGAGCTAAATATTGATGTCATTGGTGTCAGCTTCCACGTAAGTAGCTGTACTGATCCTGAGACCTTCGCACAGGCAATCTTTGATGGCCGCTGTATCTTTGACATGGGAGCCAAGGTTGGTTTCAGCATGTACCTATTTGATATTGGTGGTGACTTTCCTGAATCTGAGGATGTGAAGCTTAAATTTGAAGAGATCACTGGTATAATAAACCCAGCATTGGACAAGTACTTTCCATCAATACTCTGGAGTGAGAATCATAGCTGAGCCAGGTACATATTATGTTGCATCAGCCTTCACACTTGCAGTTAATATCATTGCCCAAAAAATTGTATTAAAGAAACAGATAGGCTCTGATGATGAAGATAAGTCCAGTGAACAAACCTTTATGTATTACATCAATGATGGAGTATATGGATCGTTTAATTGCATCCTTTATGATCATGCTCATGTAAAGCCTCTTCTGCAAAAGAGACCTAAACCAGATGAGAAATATTATTCATCCAGCATACGGGGATCAACATGAGATGGCCTTGACCGGATAGTTGAGTTCTGTGACCTGCTAGAAATGCATGTGGGTCACTGGATGCTCTTTGAAAATATGGGTACTTACACTGTAGCTGCTGCTTCTACTTTCAGTGGATTCCAGAGGCCAACAATCTGTGATGTCAGGACCGACGTGGCAATTCGTGCAGCAAATCCAGAACCCTGACTACCTACTCGAAGTAGAAGAGCAGGATGTTGGCACTCTGCCTGTGTCTTGTGCTTTGGAAAGTGGAATGAAACATCACCCAGCAACTTGTGATTCAGCTAGTATTAATGTGTAGATATCATTCTGCAGCTGTTAACTGAGAGTTTAACTTGCATTAAGGGACTTTTTAATAATTAATTTAACTTAATTATTTCTAGTTTTGAAATGTCTTTGTAAGAGTAGGGTTGACACAGATTCAGCAATGTGTAAGATTAAGAGATGAGGTCACACTTATCTGTGTTCCTATGGAAACTATTTGAATATTTGTTTTATATGGATTTTTATTCACTTTTTAGACATGCTATGAAAGAGCACCCCTCCACTGCTCAGCAAGCATTTGTAGCTTGCACAGTGGCAGAATGGGCCAAAAGCTTAGTGTTGTGCCTGTTTTAAGAATAAAGTATCTTGAAATAAAAAAAAAAGAAAATATGGATACAATTTACCAAATGGAACTGGCTGAACTGCAGAATTATGACTCTCTGAAAGACGCATTCAAGTTAAGCAGCCATCCTAATTTCTATGCATCTCTCCCCTCTGAGACATATCCTAATCTCAGGAACCATGCACTGAAAATGGCAACCATCTTTGGCAGCACTTATGTCTGTAAACAGACTTTTACCAGAATGAAACATCTGAAATCTCCAACCAAATCTGGAGTAACTGATGTACACTTGCAACACTTATTATGACTAGCAGTAACAAATATGGAACCGGACATTGACCATCTCATTAGCCAAAAGAGGGCCCATAGTTCCCATTGAAATACTGGTAAGTTTGTTGATTTAACTTTATTTGTTCTTCATTTTAAATATTGTATTTGTTCTCATTTTGTTTTTTTACTTAAAAATAAGATATGTGCAGTGCACATAGGAATTTGTTCATAGTTTTTCTTTTTTTAAACTATAGTCTGGCCTACCAATGGTCTGAGGGACAGTGAACTGGCCCTCTGTTTAAAAAGTTTGAGGACCCCTGGTATAAGGCATTGAAAAAGACTTTGGTAAATTATGTTATATTGGCTTAAGATTAAAAATAACATCTTTTAAATTATGTTTTATTAAATTAAAAACAAAAATTAGAACTTTCCCATTTATTTCAATTTGTTTTCAATATTGAATTAATTGTCTATTTTATCAGACAAGGCAGACAAGGGATAAAAGGTAAAATTATGAAATGGCTGAATGTATAGTGGAATATAACTGAAAGTGAGCTAGATGAACCAAGGATATTAAAGCAAAATAATGGAAAATTAATATTAGTGTTAGTATTAGAAAAGTAGAAGTTAAAACACTAAATAGTCAGATAAGTAATGTGAAGGCCAAATTTGATATGCTCTCCTGTAAATTAAGCATTAAGACAGAGAAATTTAGGTGACCAGAGAGAGAATAAAGGACTTTTACAGATCAGTATATAAGTTGATGTCCCAAAATTAAAATGAACAAAAGAATTCAACAGATACTTTACAGAAAAATACCCAGTCGTT
Organism: Arctocebus calabarensis; assembly: GCA_963573935.1. Classification (NCBI taxonomy): domain Eukaryota; kingdom Metazoa; phylum Chordata; class Mammalia; order Primates; family Lorisidae; genus Arctocebus; species Arctocebus calabarensis. Next base: position 38,527 of record CAUYON010006389.1, on the reverse strand, counting down.
AATAATATATGAAAAGATGATCGATATCACCATTTATCAAATAAATAGAGGTTAAAACCATAAAAAGTTACCACTACATACCTATTAGAATGCCTAAAATTTAAAAAGACTGGCCATATTAAATACTGGCAAGGATGTGGAGCAAATGCAATTTTCATACATTGCCAGTGAAAGTATAAAATGGTACTACCATTTTGTACAACTGGCATTTTCTAGAAAACATAGACATGAACCTATCCTGTGACACAGCAATTACACCACCACATATTAAGATAAATATTTTTATATGATCACAAAAAAATGTGTATAAGAATGTTCTTATGGGGGGTGGAGGCAAGATGGCCTACTGGAGCCAGCTTTCCACAGAGAGTCCCAACCAGAAGGATAGTTAAAGGACAGAAGTATAACAAGTAAGCTGATGGTTTAGAGCTGAGTTAAGAGAGAAGGATAAAGAATGCACATCAACCCTGCTGAGGTGAGCTGCAACCCCAAGGAAACAAACAATAGGTACAAAATCCATTGCCAAGCTGACAGGAGTCCCCTCCCTCATGAGAATGGCTAATAGTATACTGTATACAAACAAGTGAGCAGAGTTCAGATCCCCTCCTATTTTTTCCCATGGGAGAGACCCTAAAACCCGAAACTCCTTCCCTAGATAGGACTTACAAATGTGCCATGGCACTCTCCCACCAGGCATAAAACTGTATAAAACTGTATATATTCTCTACCTGCAATTCTGAACTCACAGAACTCCCCTTCACTTTCACCCTGAGGTCTTGAAGCCTGATCCCTATGGAGTCCAGATTCTTGGACATTTTCTTGAGAGGTGTAGACAGGGCATGAGCTGTTGCAGGTCTGTGCTGATTCTGTGGCAAAGGAGTAAGGAGAAGATGGCGAACTGAGGGAACCATATGGGAGAGGGAGAGGCAGTGCCCCCTGGCACAAAGTACCAGCAGCAGCAGTGGTAGGAACAATAGGGCTCACACCCCTGGGGATATTTTGGAGTGGCACTCCCTGCCTCTCTGGGCAACCAGAGGAAGCCGGCATCTTCTCAGGTGGCAGAAACTGGCAGAACAGATCTGGAACAGAAACACAGGCCCCAGTAAAGGGTAAAGGGTATGCCTGATGGAGTACGTGTCTGTGTGGGCATGGCAGAAATGCATGCAGAGACCACATACTCCCAGAGTGGGACTGAGCCAGAAGGACTCCTTTAGTGGAAGAAGCACCCAGCCCTCAGAGGACCATAGCTGAGACAAAGATAGGTGGGGAGACGCTGGTAACGAAAGCTGAGTGTGAGCTCTAATTGCACCTGCCCAAACATAGACTGCAGTTGAGAGAGACACACCAGCTCCAGGCAGTGGTACAAATCGGGGATGAGTTGCAGTTTCTGTGAACTCAAACAGCATCTGATATGCAGGGGAATATAGCTGGGACAGAAACAATTTCTGCAAAACTGTGCTTTTCTGTCAGTAACATCAATCAGGGGTGATGGGGCTGGAACTGAGTGAACCACCCTAGCCTCCATTAAGCATCTGAGGTTGTCAGACCTCAGCTCCCCCTGCCAGATAGTGGCATAGAGGCTGAGGAGACATAGATCTCCCTGTGACTCAGGCAGGTGCAAACCTCTGGGAGCATCTGCTCATTGGAGGGAACTGGGCCACAGATTTGAAAGGTTACCAGTGATAGAGGTGCAAGGTGGGGAAGGAGGCATCAACCTTCCCAGACTAATTCATTTTCTGGGTGGGTCCTTCTGAACTCATGGATCACTGGAGCAAGTCATACTTGAGCTGCCAACAGAACCCTGCTATCCAGTTGCCAGAGACCTTTTGAACTCTCCCACCTGAGACTGGTGCTGACTGGGACAACTGATTTGGACCTCTTGAACTGGGCCAAGCATCCAAGAACTATCCAAAGTGGTACTCTGGGTGTGTGGTTGTGGGAAGGTTTGATTTTCCTTTTCCACTTGTTGCCTGTGAAGGTTGGAGTGATTCAATTGCTGGTATTTATCCATGGCTGAGTCTTCAACCAAGAGGAACTAATTCACTAAGGTAGGACAGAGACCAGCTGAAAATAAGACAGAGCCACTTAGCCCCACCACACCAAGAAGGTCCCCAGTTTCTGAGGCCATAGCAAGTAGGGGTCCTGTACAAAACTCTAGAGGAAAAGGTACAGACACTAGTCCCAGCTCTTGAGCAAAGGTCTGGTTAATCACTATGCTAGGAGCCCCCAACCCAACTTCACCTTATATGCTCAACTAGCCAAACAGTGTGTAATAATCATCGGCAGAATCAGGGGAAAAACTCAGGTAACATGAATAACCAGAGTAGATAAACTTCCCCAAGGAACTACATGGTGGACACAACTGAAGATCCTATTCCTTAACAGATGGCTGAGATGTCAAAAATCAAATTCACACTTTAGACTGCAAATAAGATTAATAGAATGGAGGTAAAATTGGAATTAGAAATTCAAGGAGCAGCTCAGAAGTTGTCTCAAAAATTCAATGAATTCAAAGACAAAATTACCAAAGATACTGACACATTGAGACAAGAATTTGCAGCCCTCAAAAATCTGAGAAATATAGTAGAATCCCTCAGTAACAGAATGGAGCAGGAAGAAAAAAAGATTTCTGACATTGAAGACAAACCTTTTGAATGCTCCCAAATGTTCAAAGAGGAAGAAAGTGCAGAGCAAAAATGGATCATTCTCTTAGAGAGTTCTGGGATAATTCAAAGAAAACTAATATTGGCCTTATAGGAATTCCTGAAGGTGACGAGGTGACTTTGAAAGGCACAGAGGTGCTTCCTCATAAGATAATGAAGGAGAACTTTCCAGACATACGAAGAGATTATGAAATACAGAGAGCAGTTTCATAACTCCAGCATGACACACCAGAATAAGACATCTCCTAGGCATATTATAATTAACTTCACCAAAGTTAAAATGAAGGAGAAAATTCCAAAAGCAGCCAGATGTAAGAAAACCATAACCTATAAGAGGAAGAATATTAGATTGACTGCAGATCTCTCTGCTAAAAACTTTCAAACTGGAATAGGGTGGTCATTAACTTTTAATCTCCTAAAACAAAGTAACTTTCAACCCAGGATCACTTATCCAGTGAAACTGAGTTTCATTTATGATGGAGAAATTAAATACTTTAATGACATTCACATGTTGAAGAAATTTGCCATAACTAAATCAGCTCTTCGGGATATTCTTAGACCTATCCTCCATAATGACCAGTGCAATCATTCACCACAAAAGTAAACTCACTCAGAAACTTTTGATCAAATTCCAAATTCCACAGTGGTGAAAGGATTGCAAATGTCCGCTGGACCTTCAAAAAACTTGATACCCCAAATTCTACCAGGCTTATGAATATTTACAATTAATGTGAATTGCTTAAGTTGCCCTCTAAAGAGGTAAAGGTTGGCTGACAGGATACAAAAACTCAGGCCAGATATCTGCTGCATACCATAATTTCATCTCACCTTAAAAGATAAATATAGTCTCAGGGTAAGGGGATGGTCATCTATATTTCAGGCAAATGGAAATCAGAAAAAATGAGGTGTTGCAATTTTATTTGCAGATACAATAGTCTTTAAAACAACAAAAATAAGGAAAGATAGGATGGTCACTTCATATTTATTAAGGGTAACTCTCAAAATGATGAGATTTCAATTATTAACATATAAGCACCCAACCAGCATTCACCTAAATTTATGAGAGACTCTAATAGACATGAGTAACTTGATTCCCTCCAGCACTGTAATAGTTGGAGATTTTAAAATTCCTTTAGCAGTGTTAGATAGATCCTCCAAAAAGAAGCTAAGCCAAGAAATTTTAGACTTAAACTTAAGAATTCAACATTTGGATTTAACAGACATCTACAGAACATTTAATACTAACAAAAATGAATACACATTCTTCTCATCAGTCCATGGAACATACTTCAAAATTGATCACATCTTAGGTCACAAGTCTACCTCAGCAAATTTAAAAGAATAGAAATTATTCCTGGCATCTTCTCTGACTATCATGGAATAAAAGTTGAACTCAATAACAACAGAAATCTGCATATGCATACAAAAACATGGAAACTAAATAACCTAATGCTGAATAGTAGCTGGGTCATAGATGAGATTAAAAAAGAAATTACCAAATTTTTGGAACAAAATGACAATGAAGACATGAATTATCAGAACCTCTGGGATATCAAAAAGGCAGTCCTAAGAGGGACATTTATAGCACTGCAAGCCTTCCTCAAGAGAATGGAAAGAGAGGAAATTAACAACTTAATTAGACATCTCATTCAACTGGAAAAGGAAGAATATTCTAACCCCAAACTCAGCAGAAGAAATGAAATAACCAAAATTAGAGCAGGATTAAATGAAATTGAAAACAAAAGGATATAAATCAAAAAGTTGTTTTTTTGAAATGGTCAATAAAATAGACAAACCGTTGTCTAATCTAATCAAGAAATAAAGAGTAAAATCTCTAATTTCATCAATTAGAAATGGTAAAGACAAAATGACAACAGACCCCTGATAAATTCAAAAAATCCTTAGTGAATATTACAAGAAACTCTATTCTCAGAAATACAAAAATCTGAAGAAAATAAACCAATAGTTGGAGGCACACCACCTTCCTAGACTTAGTCAAAATGAAGTGGAAATGTTGAACAGGCCTATATCAAGTTTTGAAATAGCATCAACTATACAAAATCTCCCTAAAAAGAAAAACCCAGAACCAGATGGCTTCGCATCAGAATTCTACCAAATCTTTAAAGAGGAACTAGTACCTATATTACTCAACCTTTCCAAAACATAGAAAAAGAAGGAATACTACCCAACACATTCTATGAAGCAAACATCACCTTGATCCCCAAACCAGGAAAAGACCCAACAAGAAAAGAAAATTATAGACCAATATCACTAATGAATATTGATGCAAAAATATTCAACAAGATCCTAACAAATAGAATCCAGCAACACATCAAACAAATTATACACCATGACCAAGTGGGTTTTATCCCACGATCTCAAGGCTGGTTCAATATATGTAAATCTATAAATATAATTCAGCACATAAACAAAAAAGAAGAGGCAAGGGAAGGGAGAGGAGGGGGAAGGTTGGGGTTAAGGGAGTGTAATTGGTGAGGCCACACCTATGGTGCCTCTTAGAAGGGTACAGGCAAAACTTACTAAATGCAGAATACAAATGTCTTCATACAATAACAAAGAAAATGCCCAGAAGGCTATGTTAAACAGTTTGATGAAAACATTTCAGATTGTATATGAAATCAGCACATTGTACCTCTTGATTGCACTAATGTACACAGCTATAATTTAATAATAAAAATAAATAAATTATAAAAAAATTAAAAAAGAAAGACCATATGTTTCTCTCAATTGATGAAGAAAAAGCTTTTGATAATATCCAGCATCTCTTCATGATCAGAACACTTAAGAAAATTGGTATAGAAGGGACATTTCTTAAACTAATAGAGGCCATCTACAGCAAACCCACAGCTAATATTGTAGTGAATGGAGTTAAATTGCAATCATTTCCACTTAGATCAGGAACCAGGAAAGGTTGCCCCATTGTCTCCATTGCTCTTTAATGTTGTAATGGAAGTTTTAGCCATTGCAATTAGGGAAGAAAAGGGGATCAAGGGTTCCACATAGGGTCAGAAGAGATCAAACTTTAACTCTTCATAGATGATATGATTGTATATCTGGAAAACACTAGGGATTGTACTGTAAAACTTTTAGAATTGATCAAGGAATACAGCAGTGTCTCAGGCTACAAAATCAACACTCTTCAATCTGTAGCCTTTATATGTACCAACAATAGGCAAGCTGAAAAAACAGTCACGGACTCTATTCTGTTCACAATAGTGCCAAAGAAGATGAAATACTTGGGAATTTACCTAACAACGGATGTAAAATAGTTCTATAAAGAGAACTATGAAACTTTAAGATAAGAAATACCTGAAGATATTAACAAATGGAAAAATATACCATCCTCATAGCTGGGAAGAATCAACATTGTTAAAACGTCCATACTACCCAAAGCAATATACAATTTTAACGCAATCCCTATTAAAGCTCCATTGTCATACTTTAAAGATCTTGAGGAAATAATACTTTGTTTTATATGGAATCAGAAAAATTCTTGAGTAGCCAAGACATTACTCAGAAATAAAAACAAAGCAGGAGGAATCACGCTACCAGACTTGAGACTGTACTATAAATTGATAATGATCAAAACAGCATGGTACTAGCACAAAAACAGAGAGGTAGATGTCTGGAACAGAATAGAGAACCAAGAGATTAACCCATCTACTTACCGTTATTTGATCTTTGATAAGCCAATTAAAAACATTCAGTGGGGAAAAGATCCCCTATTTAACAAATGGTGCTGGGTGAACTGGCTGGCAACCTGTAGAAGACTGAAACTGGACCCACACATTTCACCATTAACTAAGGCAGATTCTCTCTGGATTAAAGATTTAAACTTAAAACATGAATCTATAAAAATACTGGAAGAAAGTGCAGAGAAAACTCTCGAAGGAATTAGCCTTGGTGAATATTTTATGAGGACTCCCCAGGCAACTGAAGCAGCATTAAAAATATACTACTGGGACCTGATCAAACTAAAAAGCTTATGCACAGCCAAGAACACAGTAAGTAAAGCAAGCAGACAGCCCTCAGAATGGGAGAAGATATTTGCAGGATATGCCTTCGACAAAGGTTTAATAACCATAATACACAGGGAACTCAAATGTATTAGCAAGAAAAGAACAAGTGATCCCATCTCAGGGTGGGCAAGGGACTTGAAGAGAAACTTCTCTGAAGAAGACAGGCACACGGCCTACAGACACATGAAAAAATGTTTATCATCCTTAATCATCAAAGAAATGAAAATCAAAACTTTGAGATATCATCTAACTTCAGTAAGATTAGCCCACATCACAAAATCCCAAAACCAGAGATGTTGGTATAGATGTGGAGAAAAGGGAACACTTGTAGATTGCTGTTGGGAATGCAAACTAATATGTTCCTTTTGGAAAGATGTTTAGAGAATACTTAGAGATCTAAAAATAGACCTGCCATTCGATCCTATAATTCCTCTACTAGTTATATATCCAGAACCAAAAATCACATTATAACAAAGATATTCTGTATATCAGAATGTTTATTGCAGCCCAATTCATAATTGCTAATTCATGGAAGAAGCCCAAGTGCCCACGAATGCATTAATAAATTGTGGTATATGTACACCATGGAATATTATGCAACCTTAAAGAAAGATGGAGACTTTACCTCTTTCATGTTTACATGAATGGAGCTGGAACATATTCTTCTTAGTAAAGTATCTTAAGAATGGAAGAAAAAGTATCCAATGTACTCAGCCCTACTATGAAACTAATTTATTGCTTTCTTATGATGGCTGTAACCCAATTATAGCACATGAATATGGGGAAAGGGGCAAGGGAGGGGAGGGGAGTTGAGGGGAGAGGCTAGGTGGAGGAAGGGTAATTGGTATGTCCATATCTACAGTGCATCTTAGAAGGGTATGGGTGAAACTTACTAAATGCAGAATATATCTTAACACAATAACTAAGAAAATGCCATGAAGGCTATGTTAAATAGTTTGATGAAAATATTTCAGATTGTATATGAAGCCAGTACATTGTACCCCATGATTGCATTAATGTACACAGCTATGATTTAATAAAAGAAAAAAAAAAAGATTACCACTGGGGAAGAAGGAGTAAATATTTATATAGTCGCAAATTATCTCTCCACAAATTACCTACCAAGTACAAAGGAACAATAGCAAAAAAGAAAAAATGTTTTTCAACTATTCATTTATTATAAATATTGTTAATTAAAATATTTTATTATTTGAGTTCACAAATGGTTAAGTATTTCTTTTGCTTAAATTTTGTTTTTCTCTAGGCCATTGAATAAGAAACCCAGACAAGGAGAAATTCATTTATAATAGTGCAAAGAGTATCTCCAATTATGACAAAGCCTTTAATAAAATATATTTTGGTCAGGCCGGGCATGGTAGCTCACAACTGTAATCCTAGCACTCTGGGAGGCCAAGATGACTGGATAGCTTGAGCTCACAAGTTTGAGACCAGCCTAAGCAAAAGTGAGAACCCATCTCTACTAAAAGAAAAACTGAGGCAAGAGGATCACTTGAGCCCAAGAGTCGCAGGTTACTGTGAGGTATGATGCCATGGCACTCTATCCAGGGTGACAGCTTGAGACTCTGTCTCAAAAAATGGTCAAATGCCTAAAACAGCCTCTTTTGTTCAGACTAAATCTGAAAACTCCAAAAGCCAGAACAAGCTAACACTGCAGCCCATCAGAGACATGTAGGAGCAGAGCTCTACGCACTTTGGTTAGTGGGAGGCAGAGAGCTAAGCATTATATGTGCAAAGAAGCAGCCATGCCAGGATGGCACCTGAACTCCATCTGGTCCCTTCTCCAGTGAAGGTTCTAATTATTTCCCATTTTTGATGTCTATACAAGACTAAAAACACTGTTTTCAGTTACTTTGATGGTTAGGTAGCTGAGGCAGGAAGGACACCAGTGTCCAGAAAGAGTAGACTAGGAAGACAGGATTTTTCAGTAATGCTGGCACAGCTGGGCTCAGAGCCACCTGGCTCTGTGACGTGCTGCACTAGCACTCCAGAGAGACTGGACAGGCGTTTAGATGTTAAAATGCACACCCGCAAAACAGCCATCCAGACTTCTAATCTTACTTTATGATCAAACTATAATTACATTACAGCAATTACTTGAATATTACATTTTTATTACTATTATGTCATTACGTCTAACAGGAAAAAATGTGCCTACTTTAACCAATAAAATTCTTAATTGCTCATTTAAGCTGTATCTACGTGAAACTCCTGAGTTTTTTAGGGCCTAGAAGAAGTGGGTTAATTTCTATCTACATGATTACCCCCAAAGCAAGAAAACCTCCATTTGTATATGCACTGCCAGAGGTTAAAAAGTTCCACCAAGCTAATCAGAACATTATGATGGTTACATTTAAGAGCTGTATTTATAAAGTCATCAATCCTTTACCATCTGTTGATCAGTTTCAGCTATTAACAAAAAGTTTTGCTAGGAACTCAGGAAATATTCATTTCTTCAACCTCCAAATTCACAGAGGCACAGTTTACATACTTAAAAAAGTTAGCTAGGTCCACCTGTGAAAAGATTCTGCAGAGCCCATCTAGGCCAGTTTTTTGGAAGCCAGCAATTTATTTAGAACTCACTAATGACACTCCCCAAATAAAATCACTAAACTTTATGTATGAAACTTAACTTATTAGGTTACTTCCTTATCTCTTACAAAGTAGCATCTTACTTGCAGGCCAGTGACTAGTAGTTTCTCTTGCTGAAAAATCCCAGTTTGTCAGGCTCAATGTATTTTCTCAGCAGGGCACCTCAGCCTTACTAACCACCTGCCAGCTTAGCCTGGCTTAGACCATATGTGTCCCTTTCCCAAGCAGGCCCAGACAAACATCGAATGCTCCCTGTCCCTGAAATAATTTAGCCCCTCGAATTTTGGAGAATTTCACATAAGGTGAAAGTAAGTAAAAATATTCATATTTAATCACTACTGAAAAATGTTTTTTCACATATATATTTTACATATGCATTTTACCCCCAAATTACCTATGCATTAAACATTTTCCCATAAGAAAATTAAGTAGCTACGATTTTTCTCCCTGAATGAACTAAGCCCAAGGTTTGGTTTTTGCTTCATTTTTTAAAAATCCTTTTGAGAAATATATGTACTCTCTATTACTGTGTAAAATTCAGTGCCTAGATTCTAAAGATATGTGCATCTGCTGGACATATGCACCGTTAAACATTCATGACTGCCTACAAATGTGAAAAGTATTTCCAGGTCTATTTTTAACATTGTTCTGGCAAAGCTGTGGCTGTGGGGAAAAATCCTGTAGAATCTTAATGAGAAAACTGGTTGTGATTCCCTGACTTATTAAGTGATGATATCACTGGTGCTGAGAAGCAAGCAACAGTAGAAGCACCCATTTGCCAGCCTGCTCTAGGAAGACACCAGATGGGAAGTGAAACTCATCTTGAGTGCAGTTTGCAATGGCTGTGCCTTCCCCCACAGCTTAGAGGGTCACGTATGTCCCTGCACAGGACATGTCTCACACACTTGGTTTGACATCTCTGCGAGCCTCCGTCAGAGAGGCCCCTGTTTACATTTGTTTTTTATAGAACTTGACCTACTCACTGGGCTTTTTTCTCTTTATTATCACATTTGCCTTACAAAAAAGAATCACTTTGTTTCAGCTATTAGAGAAAGACGGGTTTACTCCAGCTCACCTAAGACCTCTCAGTCCCTTAATTAGCAGGTGATATGAAGTTCAAAGACATCTGGTATGACAGGAGAATGTACCTGTGTCTCAGGCACCTTCACTACTCCTCCCAACTCTCTTCAGACCTCTTTGGTAGTCAATTTGAATCCTACTTGCACTGTCCTAATGGACACAGACCCTGTAAGAACGAGGTGTAAGGCTATTTGGCACTAAGTAGCAGCAGGTGGGACAGGGTAGAGCTGTACAGACTGTGGCCTGCACAAAGTAACCAGGCCAGGTAGGCACATGTGGGGAACTCCGATTTGGGCTTCACTTGCCAAGCCCATGTCCCCACACAAAGAGTTTTGTCAGCCAAGAGCAAGGTCCGTTCAGAGGGAGCACTGTTTTCTAATTTCTCTACGAAAGGAGGGCCTTCTTTTTGCAATTCCCCTAACAGAACAGATTTTTCTCATTTGTATCTGTCACAGTGTGTGCTTATGGAAGCCTGGGACTGGCCCTGGAGGAATCAGGACATGGAAGAGTGAAGGGGCAGGGTTCTATGCTGAAATGCTGGCTGGGTCAGCAGTGAATATAAATGAGGGCATTGCTTCAACAGAGAAAGTGCTACAGAAGAAGTCTTTTCATCCAGTCAGAAGCCTGCAGAAGCAGCACCTACAGAGAACACCATGTGTTATACCCAAATTAGAGGCTGGTATGGCTCTCCAATAGAGCAAATGGAGCACAAAGATGGCCTATGGAATCAACTGAACTTTAGAGCAAGAAGAAACCTTGTCCCCCTAAGATCCACTCACAGCTTTCAGGAACCTGAAGTACTGATCCCCACTGCTCCACAAGGTGGTATTTTCTCAGACATGAGGGCCTGTCTCTCCCTCAACATGCATTCTTTACTGGTTCTGATGGCTCTAGATCTTTTGGGGAGAATTCTGATTCCAGGGCCTGGACCCACCACTAGTGCGCCACTTCCTTCCACAGGTTCTTTGTGAGACACCCAGTTGCAATGAATCACCCATTGATGGCCACCTTTTATACAGGCTGACTTGATGGCTCCAGTTCTCTTCACTTGTCACCCATCATTGCCGCAGGTCTCTAAAGGAACTAAGGGCCATCAACCTATGGTCTTAACCCAACCCCTGCCCTAGTCCCAGCTAAGCTGGCCTCACCTCCATTCTCACCAATACTGGGAGAATCCACATTTCTACACTGGCCTCCCAGGGGTCCTTTTCAGTCCACTGGAATGAGGCAAGGACCCATCCTGTCTCTCCCTCCACCTCTTCCAGGATACCCTCATTTCCTCCCCCTTTACCCTCTGGCTGACATCCAGCTTTAACTTTGTGGGGGAGGTCCCCAGGAGCTAGTCTCCTGGCTATAGCTTCTGCTGAGATCCCTTCTTGGCCCCACTCTGTAGCTCAGACTTGTACATGGCCATTCCAGCCCAGAGCTCTGCTTACCACATACTTTGGACAATGCTCATCTTCCATGGAGACAGCCCTACACTCCCATTTGCACATACATTTATCAACACTTCCTTCTGCATATCAGCCTACACTGAAGTCCCAGCATGTGTCATAGCTGAGGCTCGCTAGAGATGACACATAGCATTTGAATCCACTCTTGGAAGTGCCTTTAACTTTGCAAGAAGGATGTTAATTTGGCAGGTTAAGTTGGCTAATCTATAAATCAAGAATAGGGACTCTGACTTCAAACTAATTTATGATGCTGCATATTAGTTTTACAGATTCCACAGAAAGAATTCACTCATTGTTATAATAAATTATGTTTTTAAAACTTCAAATAAACATTGATTTTCCTTTCAGAAACTGCCTCTCAACCACTAATATTAGATCATTCTGAACCCCAAGTCCATTTAAGACATGACCAAGACACTATTTGATGTGTATCCCATACTCCTGCCCAAGACTGTGGCCTAGGGAAAAGTCACAGGACCATTGGTCATATCACCCTCTCTCTGTGCTCACTTTTACCGATGATAATGACTTTTTCCTTAATAATTAGTTCTAATTATTTGATTAATTTCTGGCAAAATCCTCCTCAAAGTCTAATCATCACAGAGCTATTGCCACCTTACAAACATTCCAAAACTTAGTAGCTTAACCAGTAAACATTTATTATTGCTTATGAGTCCAGAGGTAATTTACTAGTCTGAGCTAATTTACTCATGCATCTGCATCGCTGGTCTGCTGTGGGATGGGAGACAGCTCTGTTGATGCTGGCTGGACACCATCATATGTTCAGACTCCAGTGGCCCTATCTGGTTTAGGCTGGCCATGGCTAAGACATGGTCTCACTCTCCAGTCCAAGGCTGTTAATACAGTGGTGGCAGGAGAGGGAAAGCACAGCAGGTCCCTAGACTCAGAACTGGTACAACGTCACTTCCTCCACATTCTATTGGCCAAAACAAATGATAAGCCCAGCCCAGATTCAAGGGGTGTGATAGTAGCCTCTACGTCTTTCTGAGTCGAACTGCAAAGTGATACTGCAAAGGGTACAGAGACAGACAGGGAAGGGTAGTGAAGTATAGACAGATTTGCAGTTGACTGATCAACTCTATTAATAGCTTTTATTTTGCTCATTCTGAAGCTAAATGACTGACTTAAATATCTTATAATCCTAAAGCTTGTTCCCTTGTATTATTTTACATAGTATACCCACCCCACACCCTTTCTGATGAGGAAACTAGAGGCACTAAGAGGTGAGGTTGTTTGCCAAGAGCTGGTAAGTGGTAGTATCAGGACTAGGAATTGGGTCTTTTGATACCAAGTGCAGAACCATTCCCAATATTCCACATTCACACAATCTCCTTTGAGCTGATGATGTTCCTTTAAAAATAGTGTCCTACAAAACAGTGAGCAGTCTGTGGCCATGTGATAGGAGTAGGGTAGGGCTACATGATCCAAATGGAGCCTGACCCCATCCACTCAGTCTCATTATCTCCTTAGTATGGTTTTGGAACCACCTGAGCCAGATAATCCCTGCAGGATGCTACAGCCTACATGCCCTCAGACACTTCATTCCAGATTATGGTTTCACAGGATTTCGTGCTCACTTTAATTATCCTATTTCTTGTTAAATCTGGGTCTTCCCACAAGCCTTACCTTAGAGCTTCCATCCACAGTTACATTTCAGTCTCTACCTATGTATCCCAAACTCAGATCTATCATTTGCACTTTGAGTCATTTCCCCTCTTTTCCTGATGTCTTCTTGACATCTCAGGTGGTTGGTTTTCTCCCCACTACTAGAGCCTTCAACCAGTTTTTTACAGGGCCAGCTGTTGACCTCACACACTCCTCAACCACTGTAAACCATTTAAATGCATCCACTGCCTCAGAGTTCTAATGAGAAACTTGACATGGAAGCTCCTAGTTCTGTGGCAACTTGGTGGCAGCTTGGTACCTGCTAAAGTGTTGCTCCCCTAGGCCTCACGGAAGGATTATAAATAGTTAGAATTCTAAAAGCTTGAATAGAGGCTGTTGTTGCATACAGATTCTTAGGACCAGAGAGGACCGAATCCCCTTGTCAGCCAGCCTCCTTTTTCTTTCTTCCTGGTATATTTGTTCTCCTGAAGTCTTCTCCACTAAGGGCTGTGTGTTTAAGACAAGCAGTGACACAAGAGAGGCCAGGTCTGCTGTGAAGAAGTGATGAGTTACTCAGAAGTTGCCCTTGACATAGTTCTTTACCTCAGGCAGACACTACCTGACTGCCTAACTCCACTCTGAAGTCTACAAGTGGTGGCTTGGACAGACAAGAGCTGATTCAGAAATTTACCACTGCAGGCATCTGCCACAATGCCTGGCTATTTTTTAGAGATGGGATCTCACTCTTGCTCAGGCTGGTCTTGAACTCCTAAGCTTTGGTGATCCACTTGCCTCGGCCTTCCAAGTGCTGGGATTATAGGAGTGAGCCAATGCACTTTACCAAAGGTGACAAAGTGAGACTCTGTCTCAAAACAAGAAAAAGAACTTCCCTCCTATGCTTCTTTTGTACAAAGCAGATCTTAGGTAACAGAACTCTATCTTTCAGGAATCTCTTTGGAAACTGCTATGTCTTCTGCTTCTAATAGCTAAGTTGTATGTCCCTTTATGAAAGAGGAAAAATGAAATCTTCAAGTTTGCTCAAGATTTGTCAAGTTGTGACACTTGGCAAGTTGAAAAGGAGAATTCTTAACTTCCCACTCTCTCAGATTTTCTGATAGCTAAGTAATGGTGAAGACAGGGTAAAGGAGTGAGAACTGCTTATTTATTTGGAGTCTCCCTGGGGATTATAAAAAACAAACAAACAAAAACAAACAAACAAAAACCCTTGACACTCAATAAATAAACCATTTACAGTAACCTAAGATGAAGAGCTCCTGTGAGCTTCTGAGCCCCCTCTGTTTGTCGCTGTTCTCCAATTAGCTGGGAATGCAGAAGATTGTGCTAACACAGCAGGCAGCCCTGTGCCAAACACCTTCTCAGGTTTTTTCCCCTCTGCATTTAGCTAATCCCTGGCTGAAACATAATCACAGAGAAATGTTCAAGGTTGGACACAACAGGGAGGAACTTGGCATTGGCTCCTACCCAGTGGAAATAACATGCCATTGGACTCAACAGGGCAGGAATAAGGATGTTAAACAAATATACTTCTCCCACCCTCCCTAGCAGTGGCTTGTTGCTTTTTGCAGAAGCCCTAAATTTCCTCAAGTCATTCATTCTACTCTAAGGTGTCATCACCTGAGGTATGTCTTATAAGAAAGAATAGGGAAGTTAAGAGCAAAAATTCCAATTGGGAAAATAACAGAAAGAAAACTAAGTCATACATACCCCTCTAGAGCAAAATAAAAGTAAAAGAAGTATCCATATATAGTAAATATATAATTATATGTAATAATTAATCTCCATCAACTTGCAGCCATAATTCCTTTTCACTTTTCTCTCAAATCAGAGAAAAAAATTTCTCCCTACTGAGGTTTTAAGTTAAGATTTTCAAATTAGAAGTTCCAGATTTCAACTGACTCTTGTCATCTGTGTTCTGAGGATAGAATGGGAAAGGAAATCAGAGAATGAGACAGAATTTTCTATAATGGAAAGTGCAAAAAAGTTGTCTGAAAGTACTTAAACTATTATATACATCTAATATATACACATCTATTTATATCTCATTTAATTTTTACAATAATCCTATGAGACTGCTGTTCTTGTTCTTATTTTATGGATGAAAATCTGAAGCAAAAAGGGTTTAAAGTTCACACAAATTGAACCATGGAGTAAACTGGAGATCCCGCATAGTTCAGGGGATAGAAAAGGGGCTCACAATAGTGTGAAAGAGGGAGCACTAAGACTGAAAACATTAACAGCAGCAGCTCTTGCTCTTTTTTGGATAGCTAAAAGGCAAATAAATAATAGAACATGGCCAACGTTCTAAACCTTTTTCCTGAGAGGCTTAGAAAGTGCTCAGTGGTGATCTTGGCATCTCTGTCCAGTTACAGTCAAGAAAATTGAGGCCTTTCAATGACGATTTGCCTGCAGGCATGCCATAAATTTGTGCTGAAACCAAACCTGGAACAGGACTCACCATTCCTATTAATCCAGCTCCATGAAATCAAATCTGATGGAACCAGGAGGAACATTAGCATTTTTACTGGTCTTGGAATGAAGAAGGTAAAATGGCCACCTTTGTTACTGCAGGTCTTGGGGTGGATCCATGTAGGTTTTAGTTGATTTGTTTGGTGCTTCTTCCTTTTTCTCTAAAACCATGAACTGCTTTCTGGCCTCAAGGCCATGAAGCCACATATGGCCCCAGCACTGGCTCCTGTGGCTATTAAAAGCATCTGCATACATGGCAGCCACTCTATTTTCCTGCAGATCATCCAAGACTCTACAAAATAGCTCTTCTCTTTCACTAATTGAGACTTCTATGTGCCAAGCACTGGGCCACACGGCAGCAATGCAGGGAGGATGCAGGTGCTGAGACCTTCCTCAGTCAAGTAAAGTGAAACTCTACTCCAGGTAGGTTTACTGTTACTCAAGGTGTGATTCTCTCACCCTTATGACCTAAAAGAGTTTGCTGAACTTCTCTGGACTTGGAGAACAACATGAAGGAGTGAGAATCACATGGGCTTTGAGTTCTGGTTCTAGTCAGCTATCTATGCTTGGGCTTGTCACTGGACTGCTATGAGCTTCAACTTCCCCATCTAGAACATGGAGATAATAATTCCTACCCTGGAGAATGTAGGGTAGTGCCAGTATGCAACTGGTACAGAACATGGTCAGTGAGTGGGATCCATTATTATGCTACATTCAGTTTTTGTTTTTTTTTTGAGACAGAGTCTCACTATGTTACCCTGGGTAAAGTGCCATGGCATCATAGCTCATTAGCAACCTCAAACTCTTGGGCCTAATCGATTCTCTTGCCTCAGCCTCCCAAACAGCTGGGACTATAGGCACCTGCCACAACACTCGGCCATTTTCTTTTTGTTGTAGTTGTCATTGTTGTTTAGCTGGCCCAGGTCGGGTTCGAACCCACCAGGTTGGTTGTATGTGTGTGGCCAGCGCCCTACCCACTAAGCTACGAGTGCCGCCCACTACATTCAATTTTTATCAGGATATCTCTGACTTTCTTGTTTATTCTGAAGATTTTTTTTTTCCTTTTATAGTACATAATCCCTAAAAGCCAGATATTCCATGCACTACCTGGCTTGGGGTTGTTTTTTGTTCTTCATTTGATGATTTCCTCCATAAAAGTATTTTGCTTGCCTCCCGGTAAGTATATTCCCAGCCAACTTCCTTGAAAGCCTTTGGCAGAGGTGAGTACACTTGTAATAAAATGTCGCTAGAAAAGAGTGGAGGGAGGGACAATAACACACCTCTGTCTAGCGAATCTTATACCGGAACAGATTACTACTGCCTCAGTTCTTCCCACAAAAATTAAGTAATGTAATTAGGGTGACAAGAGACCGTCAGCCTGTTTTACCAATGAGGAAACAGGTTCCCAGATACTACTTGTCTCACCTGGAGACACATAACCAACAAGCAAGGAAGCCAAATCTCTAAAGCAAGTCTCCCACTCCCCATCAATGCTCTTTCCATGACAGGGAAACTCTTCTGGAAGAAGTCCTCTTTCTTATTGCAAATTAAAGGCAGGAAGGATTTTTGACTATAGCTTATAGTTGAGAGTCTGGGTGACCCAGGCCTGCCTTGCTTCCTGCAAAGTTCTCCCTACAATATAGCTTGCTTTACCAGGAACATATAGGATTAGGGCCTTAGTTTCTTTACTCAGGAGTGGAATTAATTCAAATCTAGAATCACTGGATGTCTAGGACCATATCCACCAGCCCACCCTCATTCATTTCCATTTGTTACTACACTAAAACCCTGCATGAGTAATTATCCTGTAAGAGTTTGGTCTTCTCATCAGTTAACTGAGCGTGGTGATGCATACTTTTAACTGCTGGGATGACACAGGACAAAGCAACTTCCACACTGTGG
Organism: Arctocebus calabarensis; assembly: GCA_963573935.1. Taxonomy (NCBI): domain Eukaryota; kingdom Metazoa; phylum Chordata; class Mammalia; order Primates; family Lorisidae; genus Arctocebus; species Arctocebus calabarensis. The sequence goes on along the minus strand of CAUYON010006389.1, from coordinate 20,665 downwards.
GCATCTTATGTAGGTGTGTTTATATGTCAGGCATTATCCCAGGGGATAAGCAGAGAACATGACAGAAGGGGTTCCTCCTCTTATGGAGCTTACCTGCCAAAGTGGAGAGGGAGGTAAAGAACAAACAAACAACGAGCACGGTCCATTCCCTGTTCCGTGGGGATATATGATTTCACGTATAAATGAAAATTTAAGAATGATTCAAACAAAGGGAGAAAAGTATCAGGTTTGTGATACAGCCTCACAGAGAAAAGAATTATTTCAGGTTACAATATTTTGAATATATGTCTCTCCTATGATCCATTATCAGGATAAAAAGAACTACAAACAAATCTTAAACTGTATTCAAGAGTCTTATTGTAACTTTAAATTCACATCAGAATCAATATAAATTCTTTTTCTCTTAAAAATAACATATTTCCTAGTTTTATCCATTGAAAAAGCTTAAACACTGACAGCCCAGTAGCAATAACTTTACAAATATCACAAAATTGTTATATCTAAGTGTGATTTCCTGCCAAAAGAAACCAAAGATACTTGGAGAAATGATTGATTCTGGGTCCAGCACAAGAAATGTACAAGTAAACCTGAGATATCTTGTATCAGAAAGAAAGGAAACTAAAAAAGACTAATGGCCAGTAAACACAGGGGAAAATGCTTAATATCACCAATCCTAAGGGAAATGCAAATCAAAACCACACTGAGATGTCACCTAAACCCAGGAAGAGTGGCTTTTATCAAAAGTCCCAAAACAATAGATTCTGGCATGGATATGGAAAGAAAAGAATACCTATGCACTGTTGGTGAAACTGCAAACTAGTACAACCTCTGTGGAAAATACTATGGAGATTCCTCGAAGAACTAAAAGTAGACCTAGCATTCAATCCAGTAATCCCACTACTGGCTGTTTACCCAAAGGAACAAACGTCATTATCAAAAAGATACCCACACTCGAATGTTTACTGCAGCACAATTCACAATTGCAAAGATGTGGATCAACTCATGTGTGGAATAAAATGTGAACAAACTTTTTCTTCCCAGTTTCAGTAAATGGCCCCCAAATCCACCCCGGTAGAACATAAAATATACAGAGTCTTCTCAACCTCTGTGCCCCAAACTCTACAGCTAATTCTTCAAGCCAAAACAGGGCCCCTATTCATCCACATCTCCACAGCAACAACCACAATGCAAGCCTTGATATTGTGCCCTGTGCTCCTAAAGCCATCTTCCTACTGACCTCTTGTTGTCACACTTGCCCTCCTACAGAGAGAGCACAGCTGCCTTCCTCCCATCATTCACAGGTCAGCTCAGCTCCATGTCCCCTCCTCAGGGAAGCTGCCCTGACCCTATGGAGTGCCCCTTTGCTGACCTGGTCTCTACCACATCACACTACCTTACCTTCTTTATATCACTCCATGTTATCTTGTCAACTTCCCTGGTTATTTTCTGTCTCTCCCCTCACTATGAGGGGATACTCATTCTATGAGAGCAGGAACCTTGCGTCCCCATCACCTACTGCAATACCAGCCATCCACTCAATATTTATTGAATTAATGAATCCACAAACTGGGATGTAGCTGGGGACAGTCTTTCTGTTCCAAAAGTCAATGTGGTTTAGGTCCAGAGGAAAAGAGTAGAGAGTACAGAGGGAACCTTTGTCCAGGAGGAGTGAGAAAAACTGCATAGAAGAAAATCTGAACTTGAGGACTTGGAAGAAGACAAATAGGAGCCTTTGGCCCACAGCGCTCTCACAGCACTGTCCTGTGTGACTGCACAAACGCCTTCCCTGAGGAGAATAAGGGAGAGTGCCACCATCCTCCCCTCCCTGGGAAAACACTGAGGAGTGCCACCGTCTTTCCCTCCCAGGGAGAACAGCGAGGAGTGCCATTCACCTTTTCACTAACAAGACAATCAGAGAGGTGAAGGGATCTCCCAAGGCCCCGTAGCCACCTAGTAAGATTTGGGCCTGGAACTCTGATCGCCAGATATCCAGTTTAGCGTCCTGATGACCACGAGCTACACGCTGTCTTGCTCTTGGTCACTGAGTGTCCTTCACGACCATGAGTTCATGCTGTCTTGCTCTTGGAAAGCTGAGCAGTGAACCTTACCTGTGTGGTGAGCATGGTGAGCCCTCCATGCTCTGAGCAGCTCCATTCCTCAGTCTGTGGACATGAACTGACTTAGGACCATGCCAGCCAGGCCTCCTCCTGAGGGAGGCCTTCTGTTCTGACTAGCCTTGCCTTGGGCTCACTGGAAAATTGCTCAGGAAGCTTGAGGCATCATCACCTCCAAGCTTCCTATTGGATCTCTGAACCACAAAAACAACATTGGATGATCTGGTCTGGACTTCCTATGCTACAGATGAGAAAACTAAGACCCAAAGAAGGGTATGACTTGCCCAAAGTCACATGGGGTGCAGTGGCAGAGCTGGTGTACAACCAGGCCCCAGCATACAGAACTGCATAGTAATTTACCCACCTCCCAGCTCTATTAAACTTTTACATTCTACAAAAACTATCTATAATTTTATGACATAGTTGAAGGTCCCTCCCTCAATTCCATCCCCAGCCCATTCCCTCAAAGGTTACCACCATCTTAAATTTGGTATTTATCATTCCTATGTGTTTTTATACTTTTGCAACATATGCATCTACAAACAGTACACAGAAGCATTTTCTAAAACTTGATATAAACAGCATTATACTGCACAAGTCCTTCTGCAACTTGCCATTATGTCCTTGAGATTGAACCATGTTGGTAAATGCAAGGCTGGTTCATTCTTTCAAACTACTCAGATACCACCATTTATTTATCTCTTTATTGGTAGACATTGAAATTCTTTCCTTTTTTTTTTCATTGTTACAAATAATGCTGCAGTAAGTTTAGGGGGGACACAATTTTCCCATTTTCCTATTGGATGCATTTTCCCCAGCACATTACTATCCCTAACAATGCTGTAATGTCTCCTACACATGTGGACTAGAGTTTCTCCAGGCTTCAGTCCCCATTGTTACCACTCCATTGCCTGTTAGGAACTGGGCCAGCCACATAGCAGGAGGTGAGTGGTGGGTAAGTGAAGCTTTCTCTGTATTTACAGTTGCTGCCCATCACTGGCATCACTGCCTGAGCTCTGCCTACTATCAGATCAGTGCTGGTGGCATAGATTCTCATAGGAGCAAGAACTCCACAGTGATCTGCACATACAAGGGTTGGAGGTGGCACTCTCCTTGTGAGAATCTAATGTGTGATGATCTGTGGTGGAGATGTAATGTGCTTGAATCACCCAAAACCATGCCTACCCCCAAGGTCCATGGAAAAATTGTCTTCCATGAAATTGGACCCTGGTGCCAGAAAGGTTGCAGACCGTTACTCTATGGGATTCACCTGGAAGAGGAATTCCTGGGCTTCGCTTTTACTAGATATTACCAATTTGCTCTCCAGAAGTAGTTGTACCAATTTACACACCCACCCAGTTCAGTAATCTTTCCATTATGCTAAGCTGCTGCCTTATTCTGCTTTCAATTCCTTATAATTTATGAAAGGAAAATATAAAAGAGGTGCTATTACCTTATTAAAAAATCCAGCTTCCTTTCCCTGCAGAAAGGAGAGGAGAAAAGAAGGCAGTTGCATATTGGATTAGGGCCTGGCATGCATTCATCAACTTTATAGTAGCGCCGGCTTGGAATTCGGGTCTCCTGAGGGGGAGACTGGGGCTACTGGAAACAAGAGACACTTTCACCACCGCCTTCTCCAGGAACGCAGATATAATTTACTCTAAGGTACAAAAACGTTTGCACTTACAGCCTCCCTGGTTCCAATCAGGACATGAAGGGAAAGTGCCAAGACACCAGAGAATAAGCCAGTTCTCATAAACTTTCCAGCCAAGTGCTGCAAACTCTGGAAGGTAGAATGAGGACTGGTAATGAACTTGAGTGCTCAGCCCAGGTCAGCTCTGAGCTCTTCTTAGCAGTGACTGGCTGCCCGCTTACCCCCACACCACTCTGATGCTTTGCACCAACCTTGCAGGCCTAAGCCACATGTTTGCCCAGCTCAGGTACCTTCTTCCCTGGGGCTTATTTACTAGGAGGGGTTCTAGCCTCATTGGAAACTCTTCTTCCTGCCCAGTCTCTGCGCATCTCTCCCTCTCCCGGCCTCCTATGACACTATGCTCACCACTGTCACAGCTCTTACTTAGTACTGAGTTTCCCTGCCTTGATCCAGCCTTGTGAGTGAATCCCAAATAGATGGGGGTCATGAGAACAGAGGCTATGTCTTCCTCACCTGGGTACATTGCCTGGCATTTGCGTGGTTTTCCTCAGGCAAGAGAAAGGAAAAAGTTAGACAAAAACACCAAATAACAGTTAACCAGGCCCATGGGCGCTCCCTCTGCTCCTTTCTATCAGTTGTTTCCACTCTTACCACCCCACGTTGTGCTTATCTGCTCACCCTCCTGTCTATCTTCCCTACAGGACAGTGCCCCTGCCTGGGTAACTGGTCCCGGTAACTGATCAGTGTATAGTAGGTGCACAGCGAACTGAGTGGCACCAGAACGTCACTTTCCACTTTAGATTTGATTTAGTGCCTCTGTCTAATTAGCTACATGTATGCCTTTATTGGTGAAGAGGGTGGAAGGATTAGCTCATTAGAGTTTGGAGTGTAAGAAAAAAGTCCTGCTGACTGCCCTGGGTGAAGATGGAAGAGGAGAGAAGGCCTGAGGGGAGGGAGAAAGAGACTCATTTTAATTGGAAAGCCTCCTCCCCCCTTTTCTTCTTGATTTTAAGTTCCAGTCTTGGATCCTAGAAATTACAGGCTCCTTTAGCATTGCTTCTGCGGTTGGAAAAAATGCTCATTTCACTTTTAAAACAAACAATGGAAAGTTCCTTTTTAAGGAGAAATCATATTAGCCCAGTCTAAGGAAATCTGCTGAGAGTTTCAGTCAGATCACAGGGATTGCGCCCTGGTCAGTGAAGCCTCCTCCCTCCCCAGGGAAAGCCCCAAGACAGGGCCTATCTGACCACCCCCTATCCCAGGGTGCTGGGTTTCAGTAGAACCCAGCCCTCCCTGCAGGGCCCAGGCAAGCAGAAGACCTCACAGTGAACACTTGCAGAGGAAACTGCTCAGACATGAAAGGGAGGAGAGTATCCTTTACCCAAATAAACAGCCAGAGGAAGATACAGAGGGAAGCAAGTCCCATCAGACAAAGCCACAAATTAAGATCACAAGAGACTGGGCTTGGGATTCAGGCTCTGTCTTTAAAAGATCTTCCAGAAAGCTGCCCCTGGGGCAGCCCTGTCATCAGACGGTCCCTCTGTTCATGCTGGGCTCTGTGTGGCCCTCCAGTGGGCATTTGGTATGCTGAGCAGTCAGCAACACTGGGAACTTGAAGGGGCCAGGGGGAAGAGAAGGTCAAAGAAGCATAATGGGGCCAGTGGAAAGGAAGAGCGGGAATCCAGCACAAAATCCTGGGTGGCACAAGATGAGAGAAAAAGAGCCTGGGGCTGGACCTAAATCTCTGTCCCTGACAGAGCACCCTCCACCCACAAGCAAGACCTTGGGCTTCACAAAGATTCTCATGTGGCTACACCCCTGGGCCTCAAAACTTTTTACTGACACAGCAGACTCTGCTCCAGCTGTTCCTCCCTTTACCCACTATGCCCTTTGACGTGGGTTAGCAGTCAGTTGTGAGTTGTATGGCAAGTCTGAAGATTAGACTGTCTCCCCTGATACCAACGTGACTAGTATAGAGGAAGTAGAGTGCAGGCATTTTGATGCTACCTGAAGGCTTGCTGGGGCCATGTGCTAGTGTAGGATGGGAGGAGACAGGAACCGCTAGACAGAGGGCAGACTGGCACCGCCATCCTGGGAAGAAATCTGGCAGTGTTTAAAGAAAACTAAGCATGTGTTTCCTCAAGCTTATGCAATAATTTTTTCGGTGTTTGTTAAGGAGCAAAAAGGCTTATGTGGTGTTACTTTGAAGATGGAGAATTAAGACAATCTGCCATGCTTATCTCCTGGGCAATGGATAAGCAGAAGGAGGTGGGTGCACACAATATCAACCTCGGGGAAGCAGGAGCTGCACTGTGTGGCTTGATGTGCTTACATCAGGAAATAAACAGGATCAGAATGAGACAGTCCCCCAACTTAAGAAGTCAGAAAATGAAGGTAATAAATCCAAAAAGAGAAAAGAAAGGAAATAAAGCAAGGCAGAAATTAATGAAATAGAAAAGAGATAATAGAATCTAAAAGTCAAAAGTTGGTTCTTTGAAAAGATAAACCTCTGGTGAGACTGATCAAGAAACTAAGACAGTAAAGCACCCAATTTTAGCAATGAAAAAAGGAACATAACCTACATATATTGCAAAGATTAGAAAGGATATTATGAACAACTTTGTCAGTAAATTTTAAAAGTTAGATAAAATGAAATCGACAAATTCTTAGAAAAATACAACTTGCCAAAAGTGACTCAAGCAGAAATAAAGAATCTAGGTAATCCTGTAACTATTAAAGAAGCTGAATTATTAGTTTAAAATAGCTGTAAAAAGAAAACATCCATCTAGAACTCTTTACAGTGAGTTCTATAAATCACTTAAAGAATCAATCATTCCAATGTACACCAAGGACATAATAAAAGGTATTTACTCTCCCTCTCTAATTACTGAGCAGACTAAGATACCAAAGACAGATAAGATAATACAAAAGAAAATTACAAGACAATCTCACTCTTAAACATTCTGCACAAAATATTGACAAATATTTTATTAGATTTTAAAACATAATACATCCTGACCAAGTTAGAAGCTATTAGCTATATAATTATTTTAAAATGAAGGAAGAAAACTCTTACATTCATCTCATTGCTTTTGAAAGCAATTAATTCCTTATAAAGAATTAGGTAAAACACCTAAATTCACAATGGGAAAAATAGCTCTTTACAAACCAGGAACAGAACTTTTCTTGAATCTGATAAAGAAAATCTTCAAAGAACCTGCAGCAAATGCCGTATTTGAAAATTGCAGAAGTCCTCCCTCTCTCCCTCCCTCCCTTCCTTCCTTCCTTTTTTCCCTCTCAGCCTACTTTCTGCCAGTAGAGGTTTGGAGGTCCAAAGGGCTTTATTTATTTCTTTCAGTCATTTTAGAAATGTTGTTGTGACCAAAAAAGTTCTATCAGTCCAAAGCAAAGAGTCAAAATGATGTTGCTAACCTTTTTTGATTATCAGAGGGATTATTAAGAATCTGTACCAAAAGGACAGTTAACCAAGGTTACTACTATTTGGAAGTGCTCAAAAGGCTGAATGAAAAAGTTTGATAAAAACAACCCGAACTTTTCACCAACAACTCATGGCTCTTGCATCACAACAATGCACCAGTTCACAGGGCACTGTCTGTGAGGGAGTTTTTAGCCAGTAAACAAACAACTGTATTGTAACACACTCTCTGCTCACCTGATCTGGTCCCCAATGACTTTTTTCTTTACCTGAAGATAAAGAAAATATTGAGAGGAGGATATTTTGATAACACTCAGGACATTATACAGGTAATATGACAACTCTGATGGCCAGTCCAGAAAAAAGAGTTCCAATATTGCTTTGAAGGGTGGATTAGGTGCTTTCATCAGTGTACAGTTTCCCACAGGGAATACTTCAAAGGTGACTGTACTGATGATATTCAGCAATGAGGTATGAAGTACTTTTTCTAGGATGAGTTCTCAATCTTAATTGTCAGACCTAGTACTCTCCAACTCTCAGGCTTCATTCTAGTGATTAAATCTGGCACCAGCTTACCACATGTGAGCCATGCACATGTTGCCTATTCTCTCAGGGCCTCCATTTCTCGCCTATAACACGGGGATAAGTGCCCTGCTATAGACACTAGAAATAAAATATGAAAGGTTGGTACCACTCCATAATTGTCACTCAATAAACTGTAGCTATTATGATTGAAAGCAAACATCTCGGCTCGGCGCCTGTGGCTCAACGGGCTAAGGTGCCAGCCATGTACACCTGAGCTGGCGGGTTCGAATCCAGCCTGAGCCCTCCAAACAACAATGATGGCTGCAACCAAAAAATGGCCGGGCATTGTGGCGGGCACCTGTAGTCCCAGCTACTTGGGAGGCAGAGGCAAGAGACTCTCTTGAGCCCAGGAATTGGAGGTTGCTGTGAGCTATGATGCCATGGCACTCTATCCAGGGTGACAGCTTGAGGCTCTCTGTCTCAAAAAAAAAAAAAAAGAAAGCAAACATCTCTTTTCCTTTGTAAATCACTCTCCATGTCTATAGAAGAGCTAGAGGCCTCTGAGTAGACACTTGACAAGTAAAGCACGTGTCTTTGGTTGCACAGACATCTGGGAGGTTCCACAACTTCTCTGCTTCAGTCTTGGTTTTTAGCTGAGAGCAGGAAAGGGGTTTCCCAGCATGTTATATGATTTAACCATTTTATGCAGGTTTCTGTTCCACTTTTGGAAAAGTATTTTAAATCTAATGCCACATAGCTTGAATTTGTGTAAAACTCTCCAGTACTTTCCAGGTTTTGAAAAAACTGCCCTGTAACAGAACTTCCCACCTTGGATGAGTCAGTTGGGGAAGTGGCATTGGCAGAGACTACCTATATTTCAGGTGGGAATCCATCATGTCTCCTGAAGGACTCACCAAAGAGACCACAGGTGTGCAAATAACCATCCCAGCCAGAATAGAGGCAGCCAGAGGGCCATGTCAGGGGAAGGCAGGCCTGGGCATTTTTCCAAGACCAGGGCCTGAGCTACACAAGGAATACAGGATTGAGCTAAGAGTATGTGCTGTGAAGGTCTCTTTGTGTTTAATAACATCCCAAACTGGACATTGCCATGTATGAGATTCTCCTAATACATTCTACATTCTACATTCCACTGAGCTCTGTTCCCTCTTTAAACATGAACATACTCTGGGGAGGGGTGATTATTCAGCTAACTTGTACTTATTTGCTCTAAGATCTTACTGAAGAGATCAAAAACCCAATGAAAAATGGCCAAAGGATTTGAACAGTGAGTTAATAGAAACATACAAAGAAATGGTCTATCTTACTCATAATAAGAAAAATGAGATCTGGGTGTGGTGGCATGTGCCCATAGTCCCAGATACTCAATAGGTTGAAGTGAGAGAATCACCTGAGCCCAGGAGTTCAAGGCTGCAGTAAGCTAGAATTATGCCACTGTACTCCAGCCCGGGTGACAGCAAGACTCCATTTCTTAACAAACAAAACAAAACAAACAGAATAACAAGAAAAGAAAGTCCAAGTCAACGCCCCACTGAGATACCATTTTTTACCTATCAGCTTGGCAAAATCCAAATGTTTCACCGCACACCTTAAGCACATCAGTTTACTCCCAGCTCCAAACCCACCCTTTTCCTTGCTTTGCCACACTGGGGCTGGAACTCTGGAAACCTCATCTCTGCTTTGCCAACTGCTGAAATCATGGGCACTGCCAATAGGGGGCACTAGAGGAGACTGAAACCCCTTGCGGAGACATTAACCCCTTCTTTCCTATTTTGCTTCCTGTCTGCTTCCTGCTTGTTTACTGGTCTTGAGAGGATTGTTCTCACCCTCCAAGATGAAATTGGTAAAACTAGTGAAAGCGCAAAATAGCATAATTCCGTGGGTCCCCACAGTGCCAGTCTGTGGCCTGTTAGGAACCAGATCACAGAGCAGGAGGTAGGCAGCAGGGGCTGGGGGGGAGCAAGCAAAGCATCAATATTTATAGCCACTCACCATCACTTGCACATCGATACCTGAGATGCCTGATCTGTGTCCATTGAGATTAGCGGGAGCATTAGATTCTTACAGGAGCATGAACCCTGCTGTAAACCCTGCATTTGAGAATCGAATGCCTGAGGATCTGGGGTGGAGCTGAGGCAGTGATGTTCACATTGGGGAGGGGCTACAAACACAGGTTATCTTCAGCAGAGAGGTTTGACCTTACAGAGACTGTAGTAAATTGATTGCTTATAGACTCATATCAAACTACACCCCCCCAACCAGGTCTGTGGAAAAATTGTCTTCCACGAAACTAAAAGGCTGGGATATGACTACTGGCTTAACCCTTATGTAGAAGAATTTAGCCATAGTAACTAAATTACAAATTCAATTACCATTTTTCCCAGTAACCAATCCCTCTTTGTTCTAATGGCACATATTCAAGAGCATCTATTACAGCCCTCTTTGACATAGCAAGAAGTATCCACTTACAGGGGGCTGGCTAAATAAACTATGGTATATCCATACAATGGATACTCTGCAGCAGAAAAAAAAAATGAGAAAAATTTACATTGTTAAGTAAAATAAGCAAAGTGTATAACCATGAATGTTGTGTGCTTTTATGTAACAGAGTAAAATTAGAAGAAATATTTTCTTATAGTTGTGTATAGAAACCCCGGAACAGTGCTTCTCAACCTTCCTAATGCCGGGACCCTTTAATACAGCTCCTGTGGGTCACGACAGCAACCACTGAGAACCACTGCCCTAAAAGGATATCAAGAAACTAGTAAGAACAGGTACCAAGACAGCGAGGCATTATGTATTAAGAGACAATTTTCCACATGCTTTCTCAGAGGCCCTAATGGCATTTGGTGTAGACGATTCTCTCAAGGATGTTTGTATAGAAACAGCCTTAGAAGACAGAGATAGTGTCTCCCTATAGAGCAGAAAACAGATTTGCTTGCTATCTGGTTAAAATAAAATGTCTTCCCTCTGGAAAAAGACTGGGCAGGTATATTCTCAGCCTGATATAAATGACTGAGTTTCCTAAACTTGGGAGTCCTGAAGCAAACCTACTGCATGTGCAGTAGCTACCTGGGCCAGTCCACATGGCCCCCACGGAGTTTGGGGGGTACAGGGAACCAATGCTAATATCAAACTGATGCTGCCTGCTGTGCCATGAGAAAGGAAGTCCTTTATCTGCCACCTCCTGTCTTCTGCTTATATCCATGAGACAGTGGCAGTGCACTTTCAGCTTGCAAGTGAAATCTTAAACCCTTCACAGTTCTTGATAGGGAGGAGGAAAATGAGATGCGTGGGGAGGGAGCAGGACAAAACTTTTAATGTATATCTTTTCATTTTATCACAAGTTTTGAACCATGTAATTGTATTACTACTTCATTCATAAATAACATTTAATTTGAAATTAAAATGTTACTCATGTATGTGACTAACAAAACATTAGAGGGCTGAACCTGGCAAGAAAGCACTGAGTTATGATCTGGAACTCTTAGAAAAGAGAAGGCTAAGGCCAAGGGATGTGAAATGACATACCCAGCTAGTTACTGTGGGTTGCTAGATGAACCCAGACGTCCTGACCTCCAGTTCTTTCCAGTGCCCAAGCTGAGTCAGGGAGGATGTATCACAAGGATGTTGAAAACAGAGATGATTTTGATGTCACAACTTAGCCTAGAACCAACACTGCCTGAAATTATCCCATCAGGCTCTCCCAAGGAGCTTTCAGCCTTTTATATCTACTATAACCTCTACTGCAGAAAATTATCTCATAGTAAACTACCTAATTGTGTTCAGAAGCAAACAAAACATTTAACAGTGCATGGTGAAACACTTCTCTCCCTATTACACGCTAACTATGGAGAAAAGGGAGGTTCAAGGCTCCCTAATTGCCTGGATTTCCTAGAAAATCAGTGGCAGCATGAAGTAGAAAAAAGAAATGTACAGGAATTGGGTGGGCTTTTGTAGAAAGGTGTTCAGAAGCCAAAAATGTGTTCCATCTATTCATGCATCATTTCTGGCCCATCAAAGGCAGGATAGCTATAGAAAGTTCTTAACAAAGGTTTCTCAAACGCTTAAGGGAAAGGTGTATTGCTATCACTCAGGTAAATGTCTAGAACCAATATCAGACTTGCTAATACTTGAGAACCAGAATCACAGTCTCTATTGCTATGCAGCATCTTGATATGGTGTAGACAAAGGGCGAAGGATGGGCCCAGGAAAGTATCTCTTCAATGAAAGCAGCTCCACCCGACTCCTTCCTTCCATCCATCAGTCCCCCCACCCAGTCACCTAACTATCCATTTATCCATCCATCTTCTAACCATTCTCTGTCCTCTAAGAGTTTTAAGTATGGGTGGGGGTGTCACAGGGTGATGTGCAAAGATGATTAGGGTGTAGTCAGAAGAGTGCTCGTATCTATCAAGGATACACATGGGATGGAAAGGCAATGCAAAGTGTTGCTTGTCTAATAGCTGGTTTGTCTCCCTCACCAAACAGCAAGCTCCTCAAAAGGCAGTAAACTGCACCTTATTAATTTCTGTATCCTTAGGGTTGGGGACAACACATAAGAAGTCAACATTTGTTGAATGAAGGAAAGTGTATGTTAGAGGGTATCAGTAAGAATGAACTAGATTATGATTTGATAACCAAAATCTCAGTGGCTGAAAACAAAAAATTAACAAAAGGTTAATTTCTTGCTCATGAAACATGTCTTTCAATTAGTTGGAAGCTCTAACTTGTCATCACACTGGACGTGAGCTGATGAGGCAGCTACCATCTAAAACAGTGCCTATCTGTCATCATGGCAGAGGGAGACAGAATAGCAAGTTGTGCACTGCCCAGAAGTAACCCACCTCACCAACCTCCATTCACATTTCATTGACCAAACCATGTCACAGGTTTGTACCCCAGGAAGGAAGAGAACAAACCCCCATGAGCTCAGGAGATTGGGAAATATTTGTTGACTTGGACTAATATCAACCATAGTATGCCCTTCCACTCACAAAATATTGGATTCACTCTCTTCCCCATTAAAAAAATCAAAGCCCTTCTCTCCAAGGGAGATAATCCATGAGCCCCTGCAGACCTCTAACAGGAGTCCCAGGTCCCAGCAAAGCACAACAGCCTCTTCACCAGGTCTGCACGGGACATGTGGTTCACCCCAATTTAGATGTCTGTGACAAGTTATCTTCCCACACTTGCAACATGCAAAGGACACTGCAGCACCCCTTGAGGGCACCTATTCTGGGATGAGAACTGTTTCTTGATTAGGCCTTGGGAGAAGGTCCCAGTGTCCACTGCCTGCTATGACCTCTGAGTCAGGCTTCTGGCATTTTCTTTCTCCTTCATGATCCTCTTTGGCCAAGTGAAGTCAGAAGCGAGTTTTGGAGACTATGTCTTCCTGGGAGCTGAGCAGCTGCCTCAGAGCAACCAATCTCTGGTACAGTGGTGGTCACCATACCAGAGAGAAACCACACACATGGGAGAAGTCACACAACGGCTCTTAATACTCTCACTTAGTAGTGACACATGAGACTGTGGTTCACCTGGCGTGTCACAAGGCTAAGCCAACTCTGAAGGCAGGGACATGTAATCCTCCCATGTGCCTAGAATTGGGAGGACTAGGCGAATGACATTTAAGATCAAACCAGTCTCCCTAAAGTGACATTTGCTTAATGTAGAGTGCAGAGAAGGGTACTGTGATCAAGAGGAAGCAGAAAAGGGGAAGCAAGCCTGAATACGGGGCTGTTCACAGGGGGTGGGGGAAGGGCATCCTCCCGGAGAGCAGGACTAGTCCCCAGCCGTGTGAGCCTGAGATCTCCTCAGGGAGAAAATAGGGAATGTATTCCCCCGGTGGAGAGCTCCTGGAGGAGCTATATCATTGTTCTGTGACATAAAGGAGGCCTGTGAGTCAGGAGGCTACAGATGCTCAGAAATGCCCCTCACCTCTTGTGGGTGATGTCCCACAGCTCCCGGCCATGTTCCTCTGTACTTGGGCCCTGACATGGCAACTCTTATGGGCCTACTTCTTGTGAACTAACTGGAAATAAATGGAATTTATAAAAACTCTCAATTATATGTTGGTCTTAAAAAACCAAACACTGGCTCTATGAAATTCAGTTTTTTTCCCTCTGAAGTCAAACAGTGACCTGAAATAGGGATGGCAAGTAGAGGCTGTAGCACTCCCTTTCCTGAAGAATGAAGAATGAACTGGAATTTGTTCGTTTATAGGTTACAGGAAAACGAGGGGTCTAAAGTGTTCACAAGTTATTTATTCTAAAGGGTCAAATATCTCCTTTTTTTTTTTTTTTCTCAGCTCTTCCTATAGTCAGTAAAGAAGGGAGGCTCTGGCCTGGCCCTGCCCCAGTCATTGCCACTTCCCTCCCTGTTGATTCTCCCCACTGGAGGGTCTGCCCTGCTAATAAGCATCATTTTCTCTAGGCTGTCTTTTACACTCGCCCAGAACTGTCTTAAACTGTAGATTATTTCTGTGTTCAGAAGCAAGCACAGATGTCTGGGGCTCTTGGTCTTGATTTTCAGAAAACTTAAAGCATTGCATCTACATAGTAGAAATCCTGCCTGTCTGGAAAGCTGGCAGGGAATGGAAGACTTTCTGGGGTGAGAAAGAGACAATTTTGAGGAAGGAGGCTGAGGTCCCCAGAGACACAGCTAATGAGCCTTCACTAAATCCTAGGTTCAGTGAGCTGGGTTCCCAAATGTCCCAGGAAAAGCCTTCTGTGGCAACACAAACTTGCACCAGCCCCCCTACATCTGAAGTGATTTATATGACAAGATAAGTCACTGCAATGGGAATTCATGCTGTACTTTTCCTTCCTGTTTCAAGTGGGAAGTCTGTGCTCCTGCGCCCCTGGGGAGGCTTATGGTGTAGGCTGGGGGTAAAGACTGCTTGGAGATGACCCACTTCCTGGCCTTTGCCTCCCAGAAGCCAGAGCAGTTTAACAGGGTCAGTGGGGTCATGTGCAGTGGGGGAGACGGCAGGGACAGAGGGAGGAGCCCCACAGAGGAGCCTGTGGAACTCTCCTGTGAGGAGGACAGAAAGTCCCTCAGGAAGTAGAAGAACCGCCAAGAGAAAGGGCCATCTGGTGTACCAGCCTAATGCAAGGTGACAGCAGGGTAACCCACAGTCCCAGTTTGCCCTGAACTCCCAAGTTTCCCAGGATGCAGGGCCTTCAGTACTAAACCTGGACCGGGCTGGTCTCCCTAGGTAGGGGTGGAGGAACAACTGGCTCCCATGTGAAGACCTCCTTCTTTGAGCTGTGACCATGAGGAGCAGGTGGTGAACCTGCCCGTGTCTGTCCCATAAACTCCCAAATTCTTATGCTGTCCCAGGAGAGGGACCCCCAAGAAGCAATGGGGGCGCTGGGTCAGACAAGATAATGAGTTTGAGATTTTACCTGTACCACCTTCAGGTGCACCCCAAGAGCCCTCTCTTCACCCTCTCCCTCCAGCTGTCTGCTTCTCTCTTGTCATCTCTATGGCAAGTTTTCCTCGCCTCTTCCCAGTCCCCATGTTAGACCAAATGAGACCTGATGGCTCGACAGGCACCAGGATGGCCAAGGATAAGCATCCCCAGGCCCTAAGCCTAGAACCTGAATTTGTGTGTGGAAGAGGTGCTTTTCCGCCTGCATCCTTGAGGGCAGGACGCCCACAGAGCTGTTAAGGAAGACAGACACAGCTCTTGAAACCTGGCTGCATCTCTCCAGCCACTCAGGAGAAATCCCTGAGCAGCTTGTGCTTGGCTGCTCAGATAACCAGTGGGTCTGCAGAGAGTGCCAGCACTCAGAGCAGAACTTGCTTAGGTGTGTACTGTTTACCGAGGCAGCACTGAGTGTCAAAAGGCATTAAGGGAACCCACGCTGCACCCCCCTCTCTCTGGGGAAGCTGCCCATCCAGCTCAGCCTTGCAGATGCAAATTGCTTGAACCCCTCCCACAGGCCAAGGCTAGGTGAGGGAGACCACTGGGGCTCGATGCCCCAGCTGGGATGATGTCTTCAATGAGTCCTGTGAGAACACCTGTTGAACAGAAACACCTGCAGATGCTATTGAATCTCCCCCAAAGCCTTGCATGTGGTGTCAGCTAGAGTCTTGTGTCCCTTGCGATCCAGACCTGACTGGCTTGAAGCCCTCCGCACACCATGTTCAGTGCTTCCCCTCAAGATTTTTGGGAATCCCAGAGATCCACATTTCTCTGGCAGTCTCCATCTGATTTCAGGCTTCTGCTTAATTGTCCTTCTTCCCTCTTCATTTCGTGGCCCTTCCTAACATCCCTCTGCAGCACAAACCCAGAACCTCTCCCTGCCTCCCTTAGGCCTCTGAAAACAATGAGGCATGGAAGTTGGGTGGAGAGAATTTTCTGAAGATTCAGGGGCAACAGTAAAAAGTCACAATCCAGAGAAAATAAAAACTGGATGTTGACAGTCTTAAGAAGTCCCTGGCATCCCTCTCTCCTTTGATCCCCTCCATAGCCCACTACCAATTCCTGGTCCCTTCTTAAACAGACTGGGATGGCTCTCCAGTCCTCCACTTCCTCCAACCTCTTCTAAGCCCCCCAACCACACCCCAAGTGTCTGATCTGTGCACTTTCCTAAGTAAACCAGGTGCTGGTTGTGTAAAATGTTTTTTGTTTGTTTGTTTGTTTTCAGTTTTTGGCTGGGGCTGGGTTTGAACCCACCACCTCCAGCATATGGGGCCAGCGCCCTACTCACTGAGCCACAGGCGCCGCCCGGTTGTGTAAAATATTAATTTTATTCCTCTTAAAAACATGAGATCAGGGCGGCGCCTGTGGCTCAAAGGAGTAGGATACCGGCCTCATATACCGGAGGTGGCGGCTTCAAACCCAGCCCTGGCCAAAAACTGCAAAAAACAAAACAACACCCAAAAAAAACCATGAGATCATTTGGGCTCAGGCCTTGGCCTGCAGAAGGGTCTTCATGACCTAGGCAGTAAACAAGGGTGCCACCTTGAAGTCTCAGAAGCAGTAACACCACACGAAAGAAAGGCAATTCTTAGTTCTGCAGCACATCTTCAGAGAGCACGTGTTAGGTGGCTGACCCAACACTACCAGGCTGGAGTGCGTGGTTTGGGGCTGGCACAGAAAGCAGGGCTTTGGCTCCCTGGGTGGAGGGCGATAGGAATGAGAAACTAGGCAGGGCTGGGTACGTGGTGAGGAGTCCCTAGTCATAAAACAAAGTCACCCACCCTGAGTGCCACGGGCCATGTTAAGGCTTTGTATCATTTTTTTTTTAATTAATTTATTTATTTTTATTGTTGGGGATCCATTGAGGGTACAAGAAACCATGTTACACTGGTTGCATTTCTTGGGTAAAGTCCCTCTTGCAATCGTGTTTTGCCCCCAAAAGCTGTGGCACACACCAAGACCCCATCCCCCTCGCTCCTTCCCTCTCTGCTCTTCCTTTCTCCTTAATACATTTTTTATTGATCATTTGTGGTGTGACAAGCATTGTTCTGTGGGCTATAAAGATGATTGAAATACTGCTGTCACTAGCTTGAAGGAAATATTTACTATGTGGCAGAGAACTGTGCTGGACAGCTTCTCTTCACCCTTCTTGACATCATCAACCCTCTTCACTGTGACAGTGTGAACAGTGTGGACTGCATGAACAAGTCTTTTGCCCTGTGCCTTCTGATGGGTTCAGCTAATTAGGAACTTTAAAAAGAGAGTGGATTGAGAGAGGTCTACTTGCCATGTGACCCTGCCCAAGTTATCCAACCTGTCTATGCCTTATAGAGGAATTCTCAACTCATAAAATGAAGACAATAATGTATGTTTTGTATATCTATTTTGAAGGTTAGAAAGGCATTATGAAGCATCTGACACATGGTAATAGGTGTTTTATTCAGACTTATACACACACTCAACTATATGGGCTTTGCCAAAAAAAGGGAAAGATCAACCTTGAAGCCACTTAATTTGGTGATTCTGTAGCTCATTCTCCTTAATGAGTGCCTGTTTCTGAACTCAGTTGTCATGTGATCCTTATTTTATGATAATTTTTCCAGTAATCAAGATTTGCTTTATAAGTTTTTGTTTGTTTTCTTTGTATTTACACAGCCCCCAAACCAAAAGCCAAATGCCTTCACTGGTACTTAGACAAGAAACAGCTCTCTACTGGAAAAACTGGATGAGCTAGACTTATTGTGAAGTTGTGAGTTGGTCCTCACTATAGCATTTTCTAAGATATGTCAAGATAATTTTTATTTCACATCAGATTCTGTGGCTTTAGAGACCACTCCCTGGAAATGATGGCTCTCCAGCATAAGTGTTCAACTGCAGTGATCTGTCTTTCCTCACTTATGCATTGTGATCTGCTACCAAACTCCTGTCCCCTCCATGTCCTTCTAGGTCCTATTTCTAGTATAGATCCTTTCACAAAATAGATATTCCACACCTCTTTACTGTACAAATGAGTGAAGACATGAAAGAATGGAGCCAGAACACAAAGTACTTTACAAGGTCATCACTATCCCAGGGAACTTTTCTTTTCTCTCTTTCTCTCCGACTAGGGAGCTGGAATGCATGGTAGGTCCAGGAAAGCCAATAGTTTATTGGGTTTTCACTTAAAGTCAAAGTATGAAAGCTTCAGTTCATTGGAGCTCATGGATATGAATAAGAAGTATGAGAGATTCATCGAAGTGAATGAAAAGTTTTTCTCTCGCTGTTCTATCATATACACTAAGCAGATTTCTCAAAATTAAACTGAGCACTCCGGACCACTTTTTTCCTATTTATTGTCAGTGAGTTGAAGGTGCCTGAGGTGGGTATTGCAACATTGCCACAACTGACGTGACATGAAAAGCCAGCAATTTCGCTCTGGGTCCAGCTTGCACTCCTTCCAAGGCTCTTTGACAGTGACCTTTAGTTTTTTGAGGTGTGTGCCCCTCTACCTTCAATTGCAGGGGTATTTTTCTTGGAACAGAACAGTCTGAATACCAATCACTATCTTGGAGCAAAGTATACATTTTTTCAACATCCCTTTTGATTCTTTCTGTCATGCTGGTGTCGTCTCTTAAAGTATCTGTAGTTAGAAAACAATGCTAAAAAGAAAATCCTGACAGAAGAAATTTTTAACTCATTTTCTGGACTTATTTACAGAGTTCTCTTCCTCCCTATGTTTGCAGTTAGCTGACTGACATGCTGTGTTAGCCAAGTGGGTCTGATAAGCCTTCAGTGTGAAGTGACAATGATGATAGAGAATATTCTGCTCTGAAAATACATAATCAGGCACTCACCTTAGTCTCTCAGTGACATCAAGACTTTGGGACATAAGTCCTTGAATAAATTGATCCTTTATTACCTTATTTAACTAAAGTGAGTTCCATCTATCTAGAAAATTAAACTATTTAAATCACTTTAGTTAAATTTCCACCTGTCATGTGTCATTCGTTTCTTCACTGCACAAAGATTAATTGAACTGTGCTCTGTTCCAGGTCTATTTTAGGTATCGAGGATACAGCAGAGAGTAAAACAAACAAGCTAACAAAAGCTCCTATCCTTCTCCAAAAACTCCTTATCCCTAAACTCTGTCCATATAGAGTTTATACTTGATGTGGAACAGATGGAAAAAGAACAACACAAGAAACCATCTAATATAGATTACACGAACCATAGAACCTCTGTAGGTGACCACCTCCCTAAATTGACTACCTCCAGAAATTGACCTAATCTTCATAGATGAGACATACACCACATCTACGTATCAGTTCAGCAGGTCTGGTTCCTTATGTTGCCCTCTTGTTTATGTTGATCAGTTTGTTACAGTCGCTTGGGTTGTCCATTTACAGAGGTTCACTTTATATTAAAAGGTATTTTGAGGCAAGAGGATCACTTGACATCAGGATTTGAGACTGACCTGAGAAAGAGCAACTATGCCTCTACAAAAAATTAGAAACTTAGCAGGGCATGGTGGTGCACATCTGTAGTCCCAGCTACTTGGGAGTTGAGGCAGAAGGATTAGTTGACCTAGGAATTTAAGGCTATCATGAGCTATGATAATGCCCCTGCACTCTAGCCAGGGTGACAGAATGAGATTCTGTCTCAAAAAAAAAAAAGTTAATTGTTATTAACTCTTCATTTGGCATGATGGTGTCAAATGACAAATAAACAGAAAAGAGAACATGAGTGACTTGGGTAGAAGCTCTCAGATTAAAAGAGACAGCACAGGCAATATCGCTAAGGTGAGATGTGTCTGGCATTTTTGCAGCACAATGAAGAGGCCAATGTGGCATTAAAATGTGAGCAAGAGAAAGCATTGTTAAAGGTGAGATCAGAGAGGTGACGAGATCACGGGTATAGATCAATGGGTCTTTCTAAGATAACTTTGGTTTTGATTTTCAGTAAAATAAGACAATAAAAGGCCTTTGAACAAATAAGTGACATGATTTGATTTAAGTTTTTTTTATTATTAAATCATGGTTGTGTACATTAATGCAATCATGGGGTACAATGTGCTGGTTTTATATACAATTTGAAATATTTTCATTGAACTGGTTGACATAGCTTTCACAGCATTTTCTTCATTATTGTGTGCAGACATTTATATTCTACATTTAGTAAGTTTCACCTGTACCTTTCTGAGATGCACCATAAATGTGGACCCACCAAATACTCTTCCTCCGCCCATCCTCCTTTCTCCCCTCCCCTCACTTGCCCCTTCCCCAGTTGTTGTGCTGTAAAGGGGGTATAGCTTTCACATGAAAGGTATAAATTAGTTTTATAGTAGGGCTGAGTACATTGGGTACTTTTTCTTCCATTCTTGGGATGCTTTGCTAAGAAGAATATTTTCCGGCTCCATCCATGTAAGCATGACAGAACCATGCTGCTGAAGCTAGCATGTAGAGTCGAAGTCTAGAAGAGAGGGAAGTTAGGTGAGCCATACCATAATC